>JAQFXL010000940.1:0-15128 GCA_034693445.1 Edwardzetes edwardsi | reverse complement strand
TTAAACCAAATGTCACTCTTTTACAGATCGAGGAATACACAGATATCGTCTCTTTTGTCTTAAACTCATTGAAAATCAATTATAAAACTATTAAATCAAAATCTAATATAAAATAATGACTATGTTTATACTCAATTGATCAAGGTTATTTTGTTAAATGCAAAACTATGAAATAAAAAAACTGTAAAATTCAATTTCAATTTCAAATTCAATACTTTGATGATTAATGTTACCTGGTATATTCCATTACACAGCAATGCTTATATAATGAACACGAATGTACTGTTGATTATAGAGGAATGTTGACTATAATGGACTATTTTTAACATAAATGTTTATTTTAATGGATTTGGAATCTTTGAAGTTTTTTATTGAAAAGGAAAGTTTATTAAATATGATGTTAATTATAGAAGCATTTGAGTGTTTTAATTACAAAATTGTCATAAAAAGTTGAAATAAGCGCTCAAACAAAAAGTGGTTCAGTGTTTGAAAGACAAACAGCGGACGCGTATGACGTCAGCCATGAGTTGAACACAATTTGGTTCACTCTTTAAATGTGGACTAAAAACCTATGAATTGATGAAAATAACAAAAATTGATAAACATTTGAGTCTATTTTTGAACTCGAATATAACTATTGAAATGTCATAGAGCTTATCAACTAAATATTGCAATTGTGGTAACCACGTGATCGCACAATTAAGCATATTGTAATTTGATTTATCAGTTAATTGATCGATCAATTCAAGTGTTTTTCAATAACCATATCATTTGAAGACCGCATTAATGTTCACAAAAATCAATGATTTCAATGAAAAGTCATTTAATAACTAATTAATTAAAGTTATTAATCGAAATGCAATCAAATGCTAATTAATTGGTCTTTTAATTGTCTATTAATAATATTGAAAAACATATCATATGTTTGAAGACATTTAATAACCTAATGATTGATTCAAATTATGTTTAAATTTATTTACTATTAATTTGTTTTATTTAAATGAAAATCCAAATAATGAGTCAATTAGTGGCAAAAAGTTTAACAAAACTCTTAACCCAATCATTGATTTACTATTTAGTGACCATTTTCTTAATTGTCATCACTTTTGTGACAATTGTGTCTTCACTTCCATCACTATCTGGAAGTCCACTCTATGACTACAATAGTAAAGAGATCGGCATCTTATCGGACAATAACTTCAGCAAAAATGTGTTCGAAGACGATGGCAACAGTAATCGCATCCAATTGATCCAATTCTACAACAGTTGGTGCGGACACTGCATATCATTTGCCCCGACATTCAAGCAGTTTGCCCGCGATTGCAGACATTGGAAGCAAATGATGTCCATATCTGTTGTGGACTGCGCTCAAGATATCAACACTAAGTTATGTCGGAGTATGGATATCAATGTTTACCCGACCCTCAAATTGTTTTGGTTGAGTCCTACCGCAGACCAGAAAGGTTTCGAAATGACAGGTAAATGATTGGACACATAATTACTTCTATTAATTGATTGAATCGATTGATTGTCAGTAGAGGAACGAACCGTCGAAGGAATCCAGAAGTCAATCATCACATGGATTGGCGATAACTGGTCTAAAGGTGTTCCCCGTCAGTGGCCAGACCTGATGCCTGTTTCTGCTGTTTCTAAGGAAAAGTTTATGAAATTTCTTCCCATCGAAAAGGGAATTCCTATCGTTTTAATAGTAGAACAACAGAAGTCTTTTCTTGGAAGAGAGGTTTTGCCTCAAAATACCGTATTTTCGATTCAGTTATTCATTTAATTTTATTTTTCAGTTGATTTTAGACCTGATTGCATACCAGTCCTCTGTCACTGTCTTACGTATGTTAGACTCGAGTAAATCTCTGATCAACGAATTACTGCCCCATCCTATGGACACTTATAAACTGCCACTTATGATGACTATCGACAATAAGGACTATAACTTTAAATATCTTCAAATGTAAGTCCATTTACGGAATGCGCGGAATTTGAGTCATTATGTGATCATATCTTATGATAGGAATGTCTACTCTGACGATAAATTACGGCAAATGTTTACAAAAGTAATTAAAACCGAATTCATTAAATCAGAAGACAATAACGACCTCTTAAGAGATGAGCATAATTTCCAACAAATAGCACCCATAAGATTACCGGAGGATTCATCCATAAGTCGCGAATCTAATGTGATCGACAGGCCTTCAACTTCCGAACAGCGCATCCATATGTCTGACCTCAACAATGCGCTCAGATATACATTATTCCAAGAAATAGCTCAGAAGAAAAAACTGAACTCTACTCAACTGAATGCTCTAAAAAACTACTTATCGGTATTGGAACTGCACTTTCCCTTCCAAACCGACAAAATGAGAACATTTATCAAAAAAATAAACGAATGGTTGTCCAAAAAGAAGGCCAGCGATGGTGTCGACATCGAAGACATGATGACAACAATGAAGATATACGAAGATTACTATCACTTCCCAGAAATGAAACCATGGAAAGAGTGCGCCGGCAGTGAAAGCAAATACAGGGGATATCCCTGTTCTATGTGGACTCTGTTCCACGTTTTAACAGTTTCTGAATTCAAAAATACTCTTAAATCTAAGAAATGGTCGACACTTCACTCGGTTTTGTATGCAATGAGAGATTATATAAAGAACTTCTTCGGCTGTTCTTATTGTGCGAAACACTTCCAACAAATGGCTGCAGATTTGGAATCGGAACTGACGTATTCGAACAGTTCTATTATATGGTTGTGGCGATCCCACAATCGGGTCAACAAACGTCTTAAAGGAGACGCATCTGAAGACCCAAAGCACCCAAAACAGCCCTATCCTTCCAAAAGTCAATGTTCCGAATGCTATGAGAGTACCGATACATTAGACGACCCGAAATTTAATGAGAAAAATGTCTTCGAATTGCTTTTAAGGCATTACTCTTCCGATAACTTAATTAAAGACGAATCAGAATTAAAAGTCGAAGAATCAAATTTAGACAAATCAGTGAAGATTAGCCCAAATTTAAGAGCAGATCCTAATAAAGTTTTGACTCCGGGTAAGTTTGATTCGGGTTTCAATGACAAAAATACTTCAATTAAAGCCAAATGGAATTATAGTCTATTAAATAACATGGATTATAGTCTAATACTATTCTTATATTTCTCGTCTGCGGCTATTATTCTAACCCTTTGTGTATATCTTAAGATTCGAGTCCGAAGAAGAGGTCAGAAATACGGTTCACTTAAATCGACACTAAATTACGCTTAAAACTAATTATTAGACCAAATATTTGTTAAAATATATCCAATTCTCTGTCTTCTCATTGCATTCACTCATAATTTATGTCATTTTAATCATTAATCTCTTGAAATGTATTTATTTGTGAGAATTCTCTAAATAATTGCACAAAACTTTCGAATTATCACTTTATATACTTTTTAGACCAAGATTTTTATGGTTCCGGCATTTATAAACAGGATGATTAATTGAATGAATTAAATATGACCTAGACACACATCTCAGATCATTTTATAGTGTGATGAGTGAATATATTGAGAGGAATGAGAATTGGGTTTTGTTTGTCTTCTCAATCGTATTGACAGTGATTTAAGAGATTATTTATCAAAACTTTTATAAATATTTTTGATTTTAACATTTGAAGTAAAGAAAGACTTCCTTTTTTGACTGAAATTCTTTCGGCTAATAATTCTTTTTTATTCACATTTGATTCAGTGATTTAAAGTCATTTTAAAGAATAATTCAAATTTCATCACAATTGTATTCGAGGTAAGTCTACATCACTTTTTTGTTTTGAATTTTGAATTCAATCGAATTTTTAAAAAATATGTGAATTGAAATAGTTTTGAAATATTGCGCTTCTTATGTATCAATCAATTGCTGGCGAAATCTCATCAATGGGTTCAATGCTTTTGGTATGAGATTTAGGACCGACTTTGAGGCTGTTTTTCCTAATGACAGCCATTATTTCAATCGATATGAAAGCAATTATCACTAATAAAGTGCTCCCAATATTCACATACAAGAGTATATATGGATAGTTTTCGATATACCGGCCAACTATTATCGGATCCACTATAGCTATGGAGGCACAGGACACCATTAGAAAGCCACAGATGACATTAGTCAGACGAATATGACACTCCATATATGAGTATATACAGGGAAAGACAGTGGAAAAGCCCAAACCCAGAATTACTGTGCCGGTAATTAGCATCGTTTCAGAGGTGTTGGCAAAGAGATAAAGGATTACATTCGCTATCGATATGAGTATGAGATCACAGTATAGGAAATATTTTGGTTCTACTTTCATGGCTACAAATATACCGATTCCGCGTCCGATCTATTCATTTAATATAAAATACTTTTTATTCAATTTGTTTCTCAACTTTTCTGTATATTTACGGTATAGGAGGCAGACATTGAAGACACGATCAGATCAGAAGTATCTTCTGATAGATTGAGTTTTGTGTTGATATAAAATGTTTGCAAGTATTCAAAGTTAATATTTTCCATCCCCTCATAAAAGCAAAGCATTATTCCTCCGATCAAAACCATTGAATACAAATAATTTTTTGATTTACTGTTTTCATGTGTGGACTCAACCGAATGTTTTGACTCCAAGTTATTATTTAAAAGCTCTGTTCTGTCGGTGTCTCCATTGAAATGGTTTGAATCTATAAGTGATGACTTTCTAGAGTTCTGATCATTGCTTTCATTATCTATAATGACAGAAATGAGAGTAAAAACATTTATTAATCGTTCAAATGTATGATTAGAATAGTATAATCAATAGGAGAGAGAGAGAGTTTCCCTAAAGTTTCTAGCTATTTAAAAGCTTGTACAGAATTGACGTTGTTAGATCACCATGGGCACCTTTTATTTAGTTTGGAATAATCAGAATATTCTACAAGAGATTTTTTTAAACTGAAAAATATTAGATTAACTAGTAAGATTACTTTTACGCCCATTAATGAAAGCAAAAAATAAAAAGTAATCATTTTTTGGTTGCAATTTTTGTGGACTAATGGCAAAAATCTTTATCCAAAGTATACCTGAATTGTCTGAAATCGTTTCATATTTTTTGATGAAATACATAATGATTATGATTAGGGCTGATATGACTAACAGTCCGCCAGTAATACAATAAGGAATATAAATATCGGATGAGTTGATCCCAGACGTCGTATTATCATTATTATTGATATTAAGCCAACCATTAAATCGTTGCGTTAATGGCGTTAATAATTTTTTTGGGGATATGAAGTTGTGGTGATGAGCACCGAATTGAGGACTGTTTAATGTCATGTTTATCAATGAATGCCTTCCATTGTATTTAACTGTTGTGTTGTTCACCGTTTCATCCATGTCTTTATTGTCTTCTAAAAACTTAAGACTTATGAGAGGAGCTAATAGAGAACCCAGACCAAATGTAAAATACATGGCCTGCATGTAAGGCCCGTTCTCTTTCTGCCACATCTCTAGCACCCAAGCATTACATCCAGTGTCGAAACCTGAGCCGAATTCAAATTTCATTAAATGCTATTCTTTGTGTAGCTTTATGAACATTGAGGGATTACCATAGGATACAGACCTCCCTCACCAAATCCAAATATGACTGAAAATACCAAAAACATTGTATAAGACTTGAGGATTGGTGTCAATGTAGTGGTGATCGCCATTAATATTAGGTAAAATGCAATCAATAATTGTCGGTTCAGATAATTAAATAGAAAGCCTCCTATCGATAAAAATGCGTTAATTTCGGCCAAAATTATATCGAAACTAAATGTTTAGACCAGAAAATGCTCCCATTGTGTAACCGATTGCCATCAGTGAGTTGCCATATGCCATTTCATCCTGGGTACTATTCAATAGATTGACGAGGTCAACCCATGTTGGTCCCCATATATTATAAGCCAATCCCTTAATTTTTAATTGAACTTGTTACACTTGATGCATGTTTTGATGTAAATCACGATTGTATTAAAACAAAGAACTAGACATCGGTTTACTTACATAAGCGATATAACAGAAATATAGAGCAAAACTTGTGATTAAAAGTTCATTTCTTCTATTTCTTTGAACCAAATTTTGGTTTTGATTTTCCATTTGTCATAAAAACAACTTTTGATGCTTTCAATGAATTAACAGAATTTCAGTTTTAAAAACGCAATGTTTTCATACAAAAATTCATTAAAGTCATTGTATAATAAGTTGCAAAATCAAAATAACAGCTAAACCAGCACTCAATGCAATACTTTCTGCAGTCAAAACTCTAATAAAAATTTAATTTTCAGTGCAAAACAGTTATAAACTTTTATATAAAGAATTTTTGATATCAAAGCTATTTTTCACGCGTCGAGTATATTAGGTGGTAGTATGAGAGTAGATGTTGATAGATGACATTGAATTCATTTAATTGTTTGATTCATTTTCAATCGTTTGACAATCTATTCAATGATAATTTTGGAGAATCTTGTTCTGAAATACGCGACTAAACAACTTGGTTTCTAGAATAAGTTTACTCGAGTCTACTCTAAACTCGATTTGTTAATTTATTACTCAATTATCAATTCGTATAACATTTAATATTCAAGAGTATTCGAGATAATCTTTGCAATTATTCAAATGACATAAGTCTTAATGGATTCTGTTTACCAGAACTGTAAATGAGCTTCAATTTGGATTCACTTTTCAATAATATTTAGTTGTTTCAGCACTTATTTCAAACTTACCTTATCAAATCAAAATATTTAACTTGTTTATAATGTACTTTATCACGAATGTATGTTTAATAAGGGAAGAGGATATTAAGGTCAGCTAGTAAATCACCTCAATTGTTTTTACAAAGATAACCAATCTTCGCATTTTATAACTTATTTTTTTGAATGGTGTCATTTCGCCCCAACAAACCCTCACATTTAGCTTGATCAATCCTGATTTAGTGAGCATTAAATGTTTAAGAATTGATATGAGTAATGTAGTTTTCAATTATCAATTAGTTAGAATATAATGCAAACAATATTTCAAATATTGTATGAATTGCAGGAAATTTCAATCACTTCAATAAATCAAATCCAAAATTCAATGGACTTTTATCAGAGTCCAGATCTGATCCTAATAAGTTTTGAAGGCGTTTTCATTATTCAATGACCTCTCTATTAGATTAATGCTTACCTTTGTTAACTCAACGCAATTGCGATAAACTTATCGGGATCACAATAATCGGCACTTTTACTAATTAATGGTTTGAAATACCAGATAATTAGAAACGATTTGAATTCATCGAAACCTTATTTGATTAATGCCTCTAAACTTGAATCGTGAACTGAATTACAGGTTATATCAAATGTGTTAAATACATTTCAAGACAAATATATTTATTGAAACTGAAAACCAAGCGATCAACTGATTGATTCAAATCTGTATTTCAATGAACTTTACTTTTTGTCCAACATTTCAATAGAGGGAAACTTTTTTCGGTTAAACAGATTATTTTATTTTCTTTCTCTCATTATCTTTGATTAGTTTTATTTCATTGATTGAAAAACTAAAATATGTTAATAAAATTCATTTAATACTTTAGCCAATTCCTGGGTGATTTGCAATCCAAGCGTATAATTTAGGTAATAATCATAATATTCTATTCCATTAATATTCCAAACGATTTAGTACTTGATTTAAAGCAATTCATATATTAAGCTCTAAAAGAACTCCTAAAATGTTTTCATTTCATTTCATTTGCTAAATAACAGGGATGAACGACGAGGGGGTTATTTGAATTGAAAGGGAAATTATAAACCAATATTCATTCATTAGAGCCTAAAATAATTATTTTAATGACAACTTATTTCGATTATTTGCAATAAATTTTAACAATTAATTTAAACTGAATTTGTGATTATTTAAAATGAGTTAGGTGAAAGTCTATGAAATTCGTCAATACCAATGTTGCCCCCTCTGTCCATCCCTTCGAAATAACTAATCATAAACTCTGGTCGGGAGAGGGAGAGAGAATTTTTAGTATTCATTTGGAATTCATTGCAAACCATTGTATGAATCCTTCAAACGATTCTCAACTGTTTTAAATGTTTAGCTTTGAATAAAAAGTCACACAATTATAGCGATTCTAACAGTTATTTCCCCCGAGATATCAGTTTTACCAAATTTAATTCAAACACAATGCAAATCAAGTCTTTTTTGCATTAAATAACTTTGAATTCAATGAAAATTAGAAGAAATTGTTTGTGAAAATAGCGTTGAATTGCATTTCACTAAAGTATACAAAAATATATAAATATTCTGAACTTTGATTAAACTTTTTGCAAAACTTGACTTCTTTTGCATATTGTTCTCAACGAATATGAAAAATAGTAGTCTTTTCTAATTCTAAATAATATATTAATCAATGTCTCAAAGGATACACTTTTTCATCACAAAGAAAGTCTTCGATTTAATTTTTTATTCACTTTAATCATAGATCTGCTATTAATCTGCATATATTTCAGTCATTCAGTGAAGTATCAGGTTTTAGGTCAGAGAAAGGGAGGGAGGGAGAGAGAGAGAGAGAGAGAGAGAGAGAGAGAGAGAGAGAGAGAGAGAGAGAGAGAGAGATTTACTGACAACAAAAGTATACCCTCAACAAAGTTGAATGAATTTTAAATTGTCCTCTCTCTTTGAAAATGTAAACACAGCTTGGAGTCTTTTTCACCTTAAGTTCAATAGATTGGTATCAAATGAATGACAATATTTATTATTTGTAACTGAAATCAGCAAAAAATCAATTTTTTTACTTATTCTAGTTTTTATTGCAATGGAGACCTAATTAGCGCTGAAATTGACTTTATTTTCCATTCCCTGAGCTAATAGCAAATAGCCCTCAGGAGTTATATAGAATTTTTTATTTCTTTCTCATAAATTTCAAGTTTATTTGAAATCATTTAAATTAAATACAAAACTATTGAATAATTTGAAAAATAAAATAACGATAACTTTCATTAATTTATTTCTTATAAATTATAAAAATATAATTACATTCAGTTTTAATGACATCACTTTGACTGAAGAAACAAAATAACTTAAACGACATTTAATGGGAAAGGTATGTGCGGTGGACGACGAATGGTCGGAATGATTAACAGATTTCGGTTAACATCAATGACAAGAAAAAGTGGTTTTCAATAGTTTAGTTGAGATGACAATAATCACTGAAATGACGAACAAAAAGTAGTTCAACAAAAACAGTAACGAAATATCAAACGAAACGTATATTTTCTAATATCTGAAAATAAAATCCAAAATTTTAGACACAGATAAAACTTTGGAAGAAAAATCATACCCTCCTCCTCCTCCATATCCTCCATCTCCTCCATAGCTGTCGTATTTGACATCCTCATAGCCAGAGTCACCACCATATCCTCCACCGCCATATTCTCCACCGCCATATCCTCCACCACCTTTACCACCGCCATATTCTCCACCGCCATATCCTCCACCACCTTTACCACCTTCATATCCTCCACCACCTCCATATCCTCCACCACCTCCATATCCTCCACCACCCCCATATCCTCCACCACCTCCACCACCCCCATATCCTCCACCACCTCCACCACCCCCATATCCTCCACCTCCTCCACCACCCCCATATCCCCCTTCCTTGATATAGACGGGCACTTTAACTGGATAAGGAACTGGAACATTCTTTGTAACATAAACTGGGTATGGTTTGGGAACTTTGACGGTTTTGATGATGGGTTTGATGTAGTATGGTACTTTTATTGGCACTTTGACGGGGTATTTTTCATAGATGTGAACTGGCACCTTTTCAACTGCAGAAATCACGATTAAATTGTTGAAAGTAGTTAAGTAAGGAATTTACCAATCTCAATGTAATGGCCACCTTTATGATCGTCATCTTTCCAGAAAATACCCTCACATTGAGAGATAACAGTGACGATAACCAAAAGCAGAATTGCGATCAAATTCTTCATATTATTTAACAGTTGTTTTCACTTCAGTTCTAATGTCTGTCTCTAAGAGTCTCAGAACCACTGCTTTTATATTCTCACAAAAACTTCTTGTTTTTTCAATTTTAATGAAAGTACGTAAACACTATTATCTAATACTCAGCATAAGAGATGACTGGAATTCACTCTCACTTTCTGGTAGGTCAGCCCAGAATTGGAGAGGAGAGCACTCACGAAACTACGAGAGTGAGAGCTACTGTTACAGTGAGAAAAGCAATAAAAAGGGTCAATAAGTTCGAGACATGATCTAATTTTCCTACTTTCCCCCTCAGTTTTCACTGCTAATGCAATGTTATACCTGTGCCAAACAGGAGGAAGAATGCACACAAAAGACCGATATATATATAAACATAAATTATATCAATGTTTTTGTTATTTAATATGTTATTAAATGCTTATTAAAGTTCATGTCTTCGCCAAAAGTTAGACCACTTTTGATATGAAATACAAATTATAATAACTGCGGAAAACTCGCATTAAATATGACTTTCAATTATTCAAACTCTTTCTTATTATTTGTATTTCAGATCTCAAATAAAATTACCCGCAATAAGGGATCAATTATTCGTTTCTCAAATATCAAGTTTAATTTAATATTCTATTTTGATGAAGATGACCAAGATCAATCACTTTACTCAAAAATTTAGAAGAAATGTTATGAAAAGTGCCGATCTGTTAACAATTAGTTTAAATATATTGTGCCTAATCTTGATAGAGTCAAATGATTTTCATCTCAATTCAAAACATCAAAGTTGCAAGCTTTATTTCTTTTCAGACATCAAACCTATCAATATTTAACTTGAAAATAGCTTATATTTTGAGATGCAATATAAGGGATGACCTATTTTATTGACTCTGGGGTTGGAAAAGTGAATTTCTATATAATTTCAAAATTGCCAAAGGCTTCAAACAGAGATATTTTTCCATTGATTGTACGCCTGTCTAGAGTCCATTTGTGACTTATAATCGCACAATAAAATCAAATTTGAACATTGTAAAAAACAATCAGGTTCATTTAAATTATCAATTTAGAATTAAGAGATTGCCTTAAGTTTGATTCAAAAAAAAATAATTATCTTGAAAAAGGTCTGAAAATCAAATTCATAGTAAATTTCATGGCTTTTATCGAAAATGTCTTAATGAAGCAATTAGTCAGATATGACTTTCGGTAAAATTTCATTCGAAGACTGACTAAAACATGGCTTAAATGCCCGAAAAATATAAGTAAAAGTTCGAGAGTTCACAACCAGTTCTTCAATTATTTGTTCACTTCTTTAATATAAAAACTAATCACAAAATTTTAAAAATAATATTTACTTAAAAGAAACTCTAAATGATTTGAATTTTCAATTAGATTCAACTAGATTATTATCTCAAATTAAGTGTCTCAACTCTAATGGCTCTTGTTTAATTAAAAAACTTAAATTTCTAGATATTATTTTCAATCATTTCTATTCAGACTTGATTTTACTGCAAATT
Organism: Edwardzetes edwardsi; assembly: GCA_034693445.1. Taxonomy (NCBI): domain Eukaryota; kingdom Metazoa; phylum Arthropoda; class Arachnida; order Sarcoptiformes; family Ceratozetidae; genus Edwardzetes; species Edwardzetes edwardsi. The sequence goes on along the minus strand of JAQFXL010000940.1, from coordinate 3,592 downwards.
CAATACATATTTAATCAATAAAATGATAAATCATAAGTTAAAAGGTGAACTTTCAACGAATTCATTAACAACAAATCCAATCAAATTCTAACTCTTAATTGAAATTGAAATTTATTTCAACCTTTGATTTTAATTATTAATTGTTTTATTTGAAATCAAATGATTTATTGAAATGAATTAAACAAATTAGAGTTAAATGAAAGTTCACTCATAATTGCCACCAAATTTAATTATTCTGAGCGAAGAAGTGCTACAATTGGTGTTAATTGTGTGACTGTTTCTAAATCCAGAAAAGTTATCTATTAATTGAAGCCATAAATTATGTAATGATAAGCGAGAAAAGCATTAGAATTAGTGTTTCGGACATTTAATTGTGTTTTCATCCAAAATAAGTCATTTCCGACAAAAGGAAATCACTTTAATATCAGTTGTAGTGTTGTTTAGTCACTGCTCTCAACACCAGTGCTCAGGCTTTACATCAAATATTAAAAATTATACACATAAATTGTGAGGAAGGGGGGAGAGAGAGAGAGAGAGAGAGAGAGAGAGAGAGAGAGAGAGAGAGAGAGAGAGAGAGCTTTTATGACCCCAACACATTGTCAGAGCCCAGGGAGAAGACCAGCATAATAAAATCTACTCAATGATATGATGTCATACTATTGTCATTTGTATGGCAACGGTTGTGAGAATATGAGCTCAAATTGAAGTTTTTAGTCATATCTTTGATAAAAGATAATTAACTTATGATTTGGTTTAAAATTTTTTAATTTTCATTAATTGAATCCATCCATAATAATTTAAAGTATCTATTAATAAGAGGGCAATAAATTAAATTCAATCACTGTTTGCAAATTAGGACATATCCTTTAGCTATGAGACAATCATTTAATTTAAAGATATGTTTTATTTTCTTCAATACTTTAAAAGTTATTTCAATTTAAAAGTGAATTACCTTTTTCAGGTAATTATGTACTCTATTTGTGATTCCTTGATAAGTTATTTATAATATCTGTCTGGGTAAATTTTATGCAAAGTTAGCTTGATTAATTTGTGTTGGATTTGCCCATTTCTTTTTATTGAATTTTTTTTTGCAAAAAAATATTTATTTTACTGTTTTTGAATAAATTAAGAAAATAGTATTGATTTGATTGACAATCGATTTACTCCAAAATCATTTAATAATTTAATTGAAATTAAATAAAACAAATGTTTAAAATATTTAATGATTGCATGTATTTACAGAAATGTCTGTTAAATAATTGAATTGAATATTAATTATATGATCAATGATTTTACATTCATATCATCTTTGAAATAGTGATTTATTAGATGTCGGAGTATCTGACAAAATATATTTAGTTATAATAACAAAACTATCTGTCGGTCACATCATTACCCGTTATCTTAATAACCTCCGCGACTTTGGCCACCATATCCAGAACCACTTCCATAGCCCCCATCAGCCCCACCATAGCTACTAACTACAATAGTTTTACCGTTTCCATAACCTGAATCAGACTCATCGCTATAATCACCATCTGATCCGCCATGGCCTTCGTCATTGTCACCATAATTGTCTCCCGAGTCATGACTATCACCAGCGTCTTCGTTGGAGTACTGACCACCACCTCCACCAAGACTACCTCCGTATGAAGAGCTGTAACCGCCTCCACTACCACCATAACTGCCTCCCCCTCCTCCACTTCCACCATACCCGGTACTCTTGTAACTTTTAATGGCTAATTTGTATACCTTATCATCTCCAGAATCATCACTATAGTCAGAGCCATATCCACCCAAATTACTTGAGTAAGAGTTAGATTTTCCTCCATAACCAGATGAACCAGTTCCATATCCTGAACTACTTTCATAATTTGAATCACCTCCCATGCCACTTTTGCCGCTACTCACGGGTATAAACACCGGTTGTTTTTCAATAATTTTGACCACTTGTTTGTAAGGAACGGGCACTTTGACTGCAACTGGAACTTTGACTTTGTATGGAACAGGCACTTTAACTGGTACCGGCACTTTCACTGGATAAGGCTGTTTGACAGGATAGGGAACTTTGACTGGAACTTTGACTTTCACAGTCTTAATCACTGATTTAATAATGACAGGGACCCGCACAGGAACTTTAACCGGGACTCGTTTGTAAACTGCAAAAAAAGAAATTTTATTTATAACTCATTTGATGAGAGATTAATGCCTACTATGAACCGGTAACTTTGATTCGTGGTAGTAATGAACCGCTTTGTGGCCTTCCTCTTTATCCTTATCCCATTTTATACTCCATTTTTTGTCCGAATCTTTATTCCATTTGAGATCTTTTAAATCCCATTCATTCTTATCCTTAAAATCGATGGCAGCGGTGAACGACAACATAGATATGAACACAAAAATCAATAACTCTTTCATTTTTGACCAATTAATTGATACTTTGAATTAAATCAAACAAATTTATGAAAACTGTGATCAATTTGGCACAGATTTGGAGACAAACTCCTGAATTCACTTCAGACACATTCGTGAACATTGAAAAAATTCTTCCACTTGTCTTAAGTTTATATACCTTCGGTTTGGGGTCTGGTTGTAAATAAATCACAATTTAACCAAAAAGATTGTAATTGGAGTGCAGTGACTGCCCAATAGGCAGACCTTCCTCGTCTCGATAACAATCATTTGATAAGTTTAAGTTTATTTATAACTATTGACTGAAATTTGAATCGAAAGCGAAAGCGATTAAAAGCTAAGAGCTTTGAACACAAATTCATTTCACTTAAGATTTCTAAACAAAAATCAGGTTTTTAATGGAAAACATGATCAGGAAGATAGTCAGGAAGATAGTGTTCACTCGTTTTATATTAGATAATAGCCTTATTTTTTCACATTTCATTCAATACTTTTACAGTATTTTCCGTAAAATTAAATTTCAATTCAGAAATGAACTATTTGTCAAATAATCCTTAGCTCCGGTTATATTTGAATTGGTATTTGTGACAAACTAGCAATTCTCACTAAACATCTTCAGGGAATTTATGGAAATTAGTTAAATTGTCTCAATCTCTAATTGATTATTTCTTACAGCTTTGCTTAAAGTCTTCCTCTTTTTTTATGTTGGAATTTCACTTAAAAATAGTTTTCTTAATATTTCAAATAAACATATGATTCGAATCTATTAAATGTGTGAAAGACTAGAAGTTTGATATGAAATGGATTGATAGGAAAATAAAAGCAAAAAGTAGACAATTAGTGAATATTTTGTATTTGTGGCGGATTTTAATTTGAATATCAATCGTATGTCAAATCCGACAAAATCTGTTCTCGCAGTCAATTTGTATCAGTGATGGGGAAAAGTGGTCACAAAAAGGCTAACTATAGTTAAGGGCCAATGGATTGAAGCAAATAATTCACAAAATTATATTACATTAGTTTTTTTGTCGAGAATTAGTTATATTGAATGTAGTGTTGAATTACAGAACAGAATGGGATTCAGAACTGAATTGAGTAGAAGGTAGTGATGGACAAAAGAAAGTTTCTCGAGAAATATTTCTAGAAATAATTCTAGAAAGTTTCTCAGAGATAATTTCTC
>JAQFXL010000939.1:0-15132 GCA_034693445.1 Edwardzetes edwardsi | reverse complement strand
TTGCTTATAATTTGTTCGATTATTTTGTGATTTGAATTATTTATTAAATCGACAGACAATTAGCCAAAAATTGTCACTACTTTTGGAAAATGAGCCAAACGTTTATCTAATAAAATAGTTGTTAAGCTCTTGGCTCTTCTAAAATTTAATATAATTCTCTTCAAGTTTTCAAAACTGCGTGGGATTTGAATTAACAAATTTTTAACTTATTTTTTCTCCCTATCCGTTCCTAATAAGGCTTTTTGAGGTATGATTTGATGGTTTAAGAGCTCATTTCGTGTGAGAATTCATATGAAAATCATAGCAAACATTAATAAACCCAATAATCGTTAAAATGTTTTTCATATCAATACCAACATTGAAATGAAGATAAAAAACTTGAGATGAAAATTGTAACTGACTTTTACTGAGCACTAAATGCTTTTTACGTGTATTAAAACTATTAATTCTTAATTTATTGATTGATTAATGATTTGTTTGCCAAAAATCACTGATTGAAAGTCATTTCATAAGTTTTTCTCTCCAAACAAGAGTCAAATTATAAGAAAAATAATTATTTAATTCAATTTCGATATTCAATTAAATATTGTGACCAAACATTTAGTTTAGCTTTAATTGAATTTTTGGACGAAAAATAATTTTTCTGTTTCGTCAAAACTGCAGAAAATAACTTTTAGAAAGTATTTGTAAATATAATTTAAGAAAAGCTCATTTCTTATCAATTGATTTGGTTATGTGTTTCGTTGCTCGGAGTCATTCCTCAGGCAATGAATTCTCAAATATTTGTATTCAATGATAAAACATTTCATGTCTTCGGATCCATATTTAGGTTTATTTCGACGCTTTGTTGATATGATATCAAAGTTATGTTTCGATGCATTTATTTTTTGTTATTTATGTTCATTGAAGTTATCAAACATTTGCCAAATCGAGTGAATAATTTCTGGCAAAATATTTTTACAAATATAAAAATTAGTATAAAATTTCATTGCAAACGGAATTAAAGTATCGATTAATAATTGTTATGAATTCCTCTTTCATCTATTCTCTGACCCGATTTCGAGCACTTTTAAATCTGAGCCCTTCATTGAAATGTAAAATTACTTTAAATGTATTAAACTTTAATTATATGACACTTTGAAATGAACTGTCAAAACAAAATCAAACGAAAACTGGAATAATAATGAAAAATATTAGAGTTTTTCTTTCCGTGAGTTTCGATTGAAATGAAATTCATATTTGAGCCAAAAATTTCACTTTCGAGTCATTTGACTGAAAAAAAAATAATTTTATGGAAGATTTGAGAAAAAATTGAACTTAAAATTTGCGGATAATTTAGAGTTATTTTCCCCAAACATTTTTAGGCTGAAATTTAATAGAGATTGATATCTGATTACAAAATGAAACAAACATTTTCTTCAATACATTTTTTCCTGAGCTCTGGGGTTCCTTATTCTATGCCATTCTGTTTCGGATAAACTGCTTGACTCTCACATCATTTGTAAGGAATTCTTGTTTTATAAATATTAGCACTAATTTTGGGAATTTTTTGTAATTAAATGTAAATTTGTATAAAAAAATTTCCTGACTGAGAAAATCAAGTTTTCTAGGTATCAATAGGCGAAAGATTGATTAACCCGTGAAACCAATTGTTTGTTTTGTTTATATTTAATATTTTTGATTAATATTAGTTTCAATTTAATGATGAATTGGTTTTAAAATTTGTGGCAAAAATATCTGTCATTCAAGAAAATAATCAATTATTGAGAAAATGCTTTCATTTTGACACATAAAGAGCACAGAATCAGATTAGAGCCAAGACTTCGATCATCTTATTTGACAACTAATTGTATGTCTAATCGGGTTATAAATTATTTTCGATTACAATGTAAGGCAAACTGAATCTGATTCTGTCATTAAGGAGATGTCCGGCTTATCTGATGACTTCGGCCTTTAAGACTCAGCCGAAGCTCAGCTGCTTTTCCTCATATTTTGCGCAATAGTTTTGTTACAAAAAACTAATTATCTTTTGACTCGAATTAACAAAAACCTAATGTTATTATAGAAAGGATCCCGAACTCGATTTCAAAAAAGTTGCTGACTTGAAAAAAATTATTAATCGCTTCTCTGATGACTACATATCCCAACCCATGATATTTGCTCGGGTATTATAAATAAGTTTATTTAACGGCAATAAATTTTTATTTTATTTTTGGAGTATTTATTCGTCTGTTAACAGAATTTGTTTGATTTATTGAAATCCATTGATTTATAGCAAAATTTTATGAATAATAGCCTTTTTAACCTCAAAAATGTCTGAACAAAAAATAAATTAAGAAATCATTTTTAGTGTAGATTTTTGGCCGATTATCGACTTCAATGTTGAATATAATGAATAATTATTGGAAAAATATTTGAGTTAGGAATCAATTTGAGAAAACAATGCAAGAGTACAACTTTCCACTGGTTTTCGTGATCTTTTAAAATGATCTTCTCTTGAATTAACATTTTCTAATGAATTCCTCCAAAACTCATCTATTGATGAGAGTATTGATAAATAGATTTCTTATGTCTTTGGTTTCCACTCGTATTAACTCAAATGACTTTGTTTTTGTAAGTCTGTGCCGATCACCAAATTAACAATTTTTACATAATTAATGATATTTCTTAAATTATAAATTGCCCATGTAATTATTCCATGAGCTTTCCAATAGATTTGTCATATTTTTGCTAGATAGCTCAAACATTTAACAGAAGGCTATCCATTCATATGCCGACGATTCGAGTGAAGTAATAATTTATTTGTTAGCCTTTAATGTAAATCTGGTTTAATGGGAGCTCTCATTGAAAAATATAACAAATATTATCCGTCGGCCGATCAGCACAAGTCTGAACGCTGGCTCTCATCGAAGATAACACATAAATAACAATAATTACAATTATAATAATAAACTTTAAATATATGTTTAACTTAAATATTTATCATTTATAAAACATTTGCACGACTTTCTCAAACACTCATATAAAAGCACAGGTAAGAGCACAGGTAAAGATCGACACATAATTATTGAGTGCAAAATCAAACTCAATCGTGAATTTGATATTTTTTCAATTTTTACTTTTTGATTGATTGACGTATTGCTGTATTTCTGTCCTATTTTTCTATTCCTAATCTTTATTGAAATTAACACAAATTTCAAGCCTTTAATCAAATCTGTCTGTCTGTCCCTTCCAGATGTGGCAGGACATTGAAAGTGTACTCTTAGGCGAGCACTTCGCTCAACAAACCGACCCAGTTGCACCGAAAGCTACAGTAGTGGTAGTGCCTCACCAACAGTCACAGATAGCATCGACAGCAATGATTCGCAACGTTTTACTATCACTGCCGTCTCCCAACTCTTCCGATCTCACATCGCTGACGACTGTGCAGCACAACCAAACTCATCCAAATCCAACTCAACACTCAGCACAAACCGAAATCAGTTTGACCATTGCTCCGAGTTTCAGTGATAACAGCGCTCGGGAACAGTCATCTGAATCCCGGTTTGATGACATGACTCTTGATTTAACTGACTTTATGTTGAGTGCGGACACAAGTGCTCAGTTATACGGCAATAGTGATACTACTGCCACACATAATCTGATCCATACGTACAACATTGAGCCCCCACCTCAACCTCAGATTTCAATCAAATTGGAACCGAAAGACACAATGCCGATACTCCATCAGCAGTTGGTTCAGCCTCAAAGCCAGTCCCACAACACATCACAACAAGTGATGGTCCCGATATGTGTCGAGTCAACCAAGTCTTGTGCTACGGTCCAAATACCCAGTGTTTTACCGCCATATTGTAATTGGACTCCAAGTTTAGGTTCGATATCATTGCAAATGCCATCGACTCAGATGTCTCCGCCGGCGTCACCTGAGAGACACCAACAGCTCCAACAACAACAACAAACACAACTCCAAACCCAAACTCATTTCCAAACCCAGAATTTAGCGGTAATTAAACTGATAGCACAACAACTTCCTGGTCCACAATCACAGCAAACGGTCACGACATTAGCCAAAGCGCTGACCGGTATCCCTGTGACAAACGGTACCATTAGTTCCCTGCCGGCCCACAAAATGGTCACTCCCCCATCTTCGCCAAATCTGGCCGAACTGTTGTCGAGCGCGGGCTGTGCGGCCACATATCCGACGTGTTTGGCGGCAATCGATCCTCGAATGGGGAAAATGAGTCAAAACAACAACAATAAGAGTAAACCGATTAAAAACAATAAGAACGGCACGAATGGCACGACCGGTGTGCGCAAGAAAACTACTTCACACTCGTGTTCACATCCGGGCTGTACGAAGACATACACGAAAAGCTCACACTTGAAGGCACACCTGAGGACACATACGGGCGAAAAGCCCTATCAATGCAATTGGAAGGGTTGCGGCTGGAAGTTCGCCCGTAGCGATGAACTCACCCGCCATTTCCGCAAACACACCGGCGACCGGCCGTTCCAGTGCCGACTCTGTGAGAGAGCCTTTTCTCGATCTGACCACTTGGCACTTCACATGAAAAGACACGCAGCCGTCTGAACCGGTTGGGTGCAGACCATATGACCAAAATAGAGCGAACAATACTCGAGACCATAATTCTTATACAAAACTTTGAAATTTTTATTTTAAAATAATTTTCGGAAAACCCATTGAATTGACACTAATTTTTGGAGAAAAATATTACCAATGAATGTGCGCCCAAACAAACGATTTTCTTTGTTCAAGACTTCTAGTCTGTGCTCTCATTTAAAATTATTTTAAAGTTTATTAATTACTTGAATTTATTACACAAATTAAAAACTCGATTGTAATGAAAGTAATGAAAGCTATTGAAGAGATGATAAACATTTTAGGAATACTAAATGTATTGAGTGATTGCTCTCTTAACAAATCAAGTTATTTGGTTAAGTGTTTGCATTTAGTGGCCAATCGGCGACACATTGGCCCCAATCGGGACTCATGCGCGACAAGAATACACTTCGTAAGAGTACAACACAATTGTCATTTAAATGTCAAAATGCATGTCGTGATTGTCATTCACTCAGATATTGAATACATTTTTGTTGTATTACTCTTTGCGATGAATAAATCGATACAAAAGACATACTTTGAATGAATGACTGAATGATTAGAAAGTGAAACAAAGTTAACAAATAATTATACAAAAGTAGAATTAGAGCTTTATTTCTAATTTATTCAGATTATTCATAAATGAATAAAACAAAAGCGATTTTTTCGCCACTGATTATCAAATGTAAAGTTCAAATGTAATAATCTAGCGGTTATTATCCTGGAATCACTTGAATTCTAGACTAAATGACATGGAGTGCAAAGTTTTCTAATGAAAGTGTTGTCGAAAGAAAAAGATGTTTTGTTTGCTTTAATATTCGGTGCCATTGAATGCCATTCATTATAACATTTTTCGTATAAAATTCCGTTTGAATTAGTTTTGTCTCTGAAATACTTAAATGTCTTACAAAACGAGAGAAATGAGAATCCAATTCACTATAACTGTTGTAATAATACTCGATATTAAAGAATAATAACAATAACCATAAGTTTAGTTGAATTTGTTTCTCAAAATATTTCATAGTTGTAATTCTTATACTCTTGTACAATTCTCTCATTCAATTTATGATAACTTAATTAAATACTTAATCATTGATTTGTTGTTATTTTTATTAAAGATTTCGATGTTTTTATTTACTGATTAACGAAATGAATCATTATTTGAGCGCAAAGTTATTTAGAAAAACAAAAAAATATTTGAACTCATTTTTTGCTGACAAACAAATGCATAACATTTTGAAAATCAAGTGTAAAATACAATATAAAAGAATAAAAGTTTGGATTATATTTTAAAATAAATGTTTATTACAACTCATTTAGTCATAAAAACTTATGTAAAGATTTTGTTTATTTTTCTTCGCAATAATAATTGTAAAGCATTTCTGAGTACATCAAAAATGATTGACAAAAGAATTTGTAGGAAAAATAAAATCAAATATTATTGTAAAATAACATAAATAGATATAAATTACAATACATTCTATACAAGAATTTTATTTTAATTTTCAATTAATAAAATAAATATTTGACTGCAATATAAACCAATTTTCGCTAATTATTTTGTGTTTTCAATACTGAATAACATTATTGATATACAATTTAGAGTAATAAATATTTTCAGACTTGAAGTTAATTTTAAACTTATATTTTTTATATGTTTATAAAATTATTTAATATTCAGAATAAGTTAATCATTGAAAGTCTAGTCGTATGTCTCATAATAGCAAAAATAGGAAAAATATTGCCATAAATTTTTAACTAATTTTGTTTTTTCTAAATTCGATCATTAATTTCTTGGCAATGATTGCGAATATCATTTTTTATTTCAAGAATGTATTTCAAAAGCACAGGCTTTAAACCCAAAGTAAGAGATAATAAGTATTGGAAAAGCGCCACAAAATGTTTGCCACAAAATCTTTTAATAATAGGTATTCATATTTCGGTGATAATTAAGAAACAGAAATAACTGAAAGAAAACTGTTTTTCGAAACCAAATTCATATTTGAAACGATATTTTGCAGCAATAGTTTCACTGAAGTTATAATCGTTTAGAGAAAGCTGAGGGTCGACTCTGGGCTGACGAGAAGGCCGACGAACGCACAGCTCAAGCACTAAATGTACTGTAATTGTGATTATTATGAAATGCAACTCACGTTTCACTTCTATACAAAATCTATATTAATGTTGTGGTAGTGCTGTTGGCTGAGTGGTGGTGATTGTGCTGTGCTGAGGGTGCTTTTCAAAATCATTCTACCGATTCCGTACTCAGTCTTATTGTTCTTCTCTTCATAACTTTCAAAGGCTATACGAATGGGATTAGAATTTTATAACAAAAATTTGTTAACAATTTTATACAATATTAATATATCCTAACCTCTGGAGGTCAGGGATTCTTCATTCTTGCGCCGCATATATGAAACTCATTAATAAACGTGAAAAACGAATGAAAGGAAAAGAGAGTAAAATATGTAAAACAGGACAACATTTGAGAACATTTTCTCATTCAATAGAATAGAAGATAAACTTTTGAGAAATAAATTATCACATTTTAGACGCTTTTGTATGACTTTTCTTCGATTTATTCCTCTTAAGAGAAATGGCATTCGATTTGTTGATGAAGAATGTGATCCTTTTTCTGTTAAAACTGTGGTTCTCTTAAAAACTTGAAATTAAATTGAATTTTGTGATCAAATCAATCGATAAATGAAGAATTACTGAGAAAAATACTGAATTAATTAAAACCAAGAATCTATAACTGTATAATAATAATGTTGAAAATTGAGACAATTATAGTCAAGGACTTCGACGACTTGTCTCAAAGTGAACAGAATTTTTTTTAGATTCGATTAATGTTTTTAATGAACTCATAAGGAAATAATAGATAAGACATTAATAAGAGTTATGAGAACTTCATATCACTATTAGAGCTGAGGGTCAGACCCATTGGTTTCACAGAAGAAAATGAGAAAACTTTCGAAATAGAGATTAATTGTTTGCACACAAAATGATTACTCAATAGATTGGAACTAATGGACAAAAGGGTTTGTGAACCAACTATTATGGGCTTAATTGAAGAAATCATAATTTATGAGTAGATTACTTTTCTCCTCAATTATATGACAATTCTCGTCGTCTTAACAAACATTGAGAGACAAATGAAGCGAAAGATTTTATTACCATTGAATTAAGTTGATTCAAATAATCAAATATGAATTTTTAATTAGCAAGATGCATTCAAATGAGTGAGCATTTTGTTTTGGCCACAAATCTATTACTCAATACACTTAAAAGAACGTGAATTAAATTATGTTGTTTTCAATGAAATCAATCATTTTTATCAATCCTTCGGTGTTTTTGAGAGAATGAAATATATTTTCAATTATAAAAGTGGAGAAAATTTATAAAAAATCATTATTTTTTAAACCAAACGAAGAGAGAAAGAGAGAGAGAGAGAGAGAGAGAGAGAGAGAGAGAGAGAGAGAGAGAGAGAGAGAGAATAAATTATCGATTGTTCTGACTTTCAAATTGAATGTAAAAACATTTCTCTTAACTATTTTAAAGGTTTCGTTTGAGTCAAAAACATTTAAATTAAATGAGAAAATGAAAAAAAAATTATAATTAAGTTTTATGTAAAGTAAAGGTTAACTGAATCATGAATTTCAGAGCAATTATTTTCTTCAATTTATATCTTCCAATGGATTCGCTTTATATTCATTTGGTATTAATTAATGGAGAAAAAGATTTTATGTGTTTTTGATTTTAATTTTATTTATTTGTTATTCTTTTGGAAACAAATTCTTTTATTCCTCGACTTTAAGTCAAACGACATTTAAATTACATAACTTTACGTTCAGTTACGACAATAAACAAGATTTTTATCAGAAGAGAAATCTTTGCGAAGGAATACGAGTCGAGTCAAGACCACAACTAAACTAATGCATCTGATTATCAAAATGGTCTGGGATTTGATTCATTCAAGTTTTTCTCTTAATTTGAATAAACTTTTGATTAGTTAAAAGCTTAAAATTTCAGTAATTTTTTCTTCGAATTCCTTTTCATTCATTGGTTATAAAAAATTACTTTTTGTTATCATTTCATTGAAAGCATACTTTGTATTAAAACTCATTTCAAACTCATATCGTTTTTGGAAAAAAGGAAAAATTTATTTTAAATTAATTAATCGAAGAAAAATTGAAAAATCAAATAGAATTAAGTGACGAATGATATCGAGGAAAAATGACATTTTTTAGCTTAAATTATAAACTAGCGTAATTTTCGATTTAATTTCTACAAAATGATAATTTTTTGAAAATTATTTATGTAATCAGTTTTCAAACCTAACTCTAATTGACTCAGAAGTTAATGTTTGTGAATAAATTGAAACCAAATTTCGTTAATAATAATTATTCTCAAGTTTTTGATCTAATAATGAGATAAAACTTTTAATTCAATAACAAACTAAACCAATGTTTTAAGAAGTCATCAAAATTGAAGGCATTTTGATTCCCATTTATTTTGCGAACGAATAAAAACATTTCTTTTAATTAAAAGTAGAAAAAATAATATTAAATTCAATAGTTTAGCTTGTTAAATAAAATTATTGAGATTTACTATCAACTATTTCGCTGATGAAATATAATATAAAAAAAAATATTTCAATGAAAGTGAGATAAATGATTGAAAGAAAATTTAAATATTAAAAATGTTTTTAATCATAAAACTGTTGATTGATTTCCAATGATTTATAAATATATTTGTCATTCACTTCCTTTGGTCTCTGATTTTATCATCAATTTATTTATTCGTTTTTAGGTTCAGTTTTGAATTTCTTATTTATATTTTTGGAGGTAATCACAAATTAATCACAAATTAATCGCAAATTCAAATCTCAAGTCATATATATTTCATTTCAAACGTATAAAAAACTAAATTCTTGCAAATTTCTAATTGAAAACTTAGTTATATTTAGTTAAATATTTAATGTAATGAATGAAAAATTTTAAATATTTTATCTTTTCATTGAAAGCAACATAAATAAGACATAAACTGGAATATTGGCCGCAAAATGAAATCAATTTTGGGCTCAAAAGAGATATTTAAATTAAAAATAATAAAATTTTGATTTGAAATTAAAATTCAAAAATTATTTATTCAAAGGGAAAAGTAAAACAATTTTTGAGACTTTACTTAATATTAGTTGAATCAGAAAATAATATTCATTAAAAATGAGGTATATTTGCATCAAATATAAAGAATTTGCTGCAAAACGTGTTAGGAATTCATTAAATTAATGTTATTTTTATTAAGTTTTGAAACTAATTTATAATCTGAAACATCAAATCAAATGAAATTTGCGGATATTTTTCCCCTAAAATATGATTGATTTCCTCAAAATAACCGCTGAATAAAAAGTCATTGAAATCTAAATATATTAATGAATATTTAAACCTAAAGATTATTAAACAAATTAATTTGAATATTTATTAACCAAGAAAATTTCAATTTCAAAGGTGAAGTCAATTACATTTTTTTGCCAAAGCCTTCAACTCTACTGTTATATTATATATCGATAACTAATTTATTCCTTAGATTATTAGTAAAACGTAAAGAAACAATTGAGAGCCAAATGTGAAGATTCCTGAGTCGTGAATATCTCTGACAACGAGTACCTAATCTCAACACAATTCTCATGTAATCGAAAAAAATCTGAATTTATTAATTTTTGGGCAAACATTGACCTCACTTTCAATTCTTGTTGAACCCATGTTCAAGGGGGAGTAAAGACAATGTACTAATTCATTTGATAAAACATTCCTAAACTGTAAGACAATTGGACCTGGATTGTACCTTACCGAAGTTATTTTGCTTCATTAATGTCCAGGTATGTTACGAAGATGCTTTATGTCTCAGGAGGTATGTATTTCACAATATTTTTCTGAGAATTATTCCGTCAGAAGAAAAAAATGTTCAAATCTTAAGGTCTAAACCTTCCATATGACTGACACTTAAGGTATTTAATGAATTTGGTTTTAAAATTAGTTTCTTCTCAAAATAATTGAGACTTTTTTGCTTTGTCTACATATTACTGGTGTAATCGATCAGCACATATAAGGAATTTGACTCTTGCCTAAGGTTTGTCTCAAACAGTTTTCGCTTTTAAACGTTTAATTATTGTTAAAACAATTTTCATGAACTGAAATACAAATTTATTTCATAAGATATTCAAATTATACGAATACTCAATGAAAACAAACAAAACTTATTTAAAAACAAATTTTATTTTAAGCGACTGTTTGTGAGAAGAAAACAAAAATGATTTTATCATTCGATGAGATTTAGATTTAGATATTCTATATATTAATCAACGAATATCTACGGAAAACAATTTTTTTCCGAAATACATTACAATTATAAATTACCAAAAACCCTGTTCCACGTCTCTCTCTCTCTCTCTCTCTCTCTCTCTCTCTCTCTCTCTCTCTCTCTCTCCCTCGATCAAATTGATCAATGTTTTGGTTTTGTTGATTATTAAATTCAATTAATCAAATGATATATTTAATTAACTCTTTTATTGTGAGTAACGATAAAAAAAATTGAGTCGACTTTATATCAAAACATAAATAATTTGAAATTCTTATCTCAATAACAAAAATCAAAACAAACTTCTGTTTTAATGCAATCAAAATCAAATCAATCTCTTGTTTTAATGAATCCGATATTGAATTATTCAATCGATTTCGATGTTAAATATTTTTTTTGCCGCAATTTATCAAAATGTATAACTAATTTGCATCGATGTTAGTCATCAACTTTTCCTCCATTCAATACTTGACATCAATTCAGATTCAAAAGCAATAAATTTCAGTATTTTTTTCCAATTGAAACGAATTTAAACTCAACTTTAAGTTTACTTTAAGACAAAGTAATTCAAATTGTTGTTATGGTCCTATTATTAATACAAAAAGCAATTGGTATCAATAAAAACAAAATTATTATGATTATTATTGCGGCAATGATTTAATGCCGATCTGGACTTGACTTCAGCACAATTGAAGTTTTAAAATACGGTTAACTTTAAGCAAATCTATTCCAATAGAAGTGACTGTAGTTTCAAATGAAATACAGTTAAAGTTCTCAACGATTATTAGTTTAATATTTTCTTCAAAAAGTGTTTTTTGTCTCTCGAATGCAATTATATTTAAATAACTTCTAAGAAATAATGGCTTATATTTATTGAATGATTATATTCCTACCAATAATTGACAAAACCTTGAAATAGAAATCAACTCAAACTCAACAAATAAGTCAATAAGAGGAGGGGAGGGAGAGAGGGAGGGAGAGAGAGAGAGAGAGAGAGAGAGAGAGAGAGAGAGAGAGAGAGATCATTAGTATACATCAAATACACTTCAAAACTGTCTGAAAGTCAGAATTTCAAAAATATTTGTTCAAAATGTGTCCGACATTTGAGCTCAATATGAGTTGAAAACAATACAATGAATTACTGTTTCATTCAGTTCTTAATTGGTTTTGAATCAGTTTTGCCATCAAATTGAGTGCATATCCATTATTATTGCAAAATCTCAATAAAATGTTTTTATTTTCTGTCTAAGAATTCAATGGCAATAATTCAGTCAAAAAATAATGACTTGAAATAGAGTTTACATCAGAGGATAGCATTGTATTCACTGTTTTTCCGAATATCTAATTGAAATTCATTTCAAATATTAGTTTTGTCTGAAAAGTTATTTTGACGTTAATATAATTGCTATCAATTTTGCATATTATAACCTAATTTTAAATCTCAATTTTCTTCGATCAACATTTTCAAAGTCGTTAGCAATCGGATGACTTCCAGAGACGACGATAGGATTTAAATGAGACCTTTTTCTAATTAATGGTGTTATGACTGATGTATTGCCAATAATTACAGACTTTCATAGAATATTTCTTTTAATTGTCTACAAAATGGCCATAAATTCAAATGTAATTCAAAACTATTGATTAGAAGTGAGAGTGAAGTCTATTGTAACAAAACTATTGTATTTTTAATAATTTATTTCAATTACTTTTGTACTGATTGTGGACTTAACGACATAACAAAACTATGTCTCGAATTCAGACCAAACATAACATTAGAATCAATCAAATCAGTCAAAAGTCAGACAGAGTTTTGACGTTTAAAGACTAACCATAAATACAATTCAAGTGTTAGGTATTAAAGCCAGGAATGGGCCCAACATTTCATTCATTACATTTTAAGATTGACACATATTATCCGATTGTATCGACTCTCCGATAATGAATTGTTTCGCTGTTTTTAAGCTTCGAATTTGATTTTTGAGGTCATTGCAAAGATTTATTTCAAGGAAGATTATTGTGAACATGTTCAAATTAAATTTAAAACTTTCAAAATCAAAACTTTCAATAATCTTTGAAATTAGTCTTTTTTTATATAGAGAAACAAGAACAAACAGAAGCTGAATCGCCTGTCCTGACTGTGTGTTCGCAACGATTACTTTTATTCTTGTTTGATTGAAATTCAATCGATTGGATATCAATGAAAGTGAAACCCATTAACGAAGTAAAGACATTTTCGATGACATCATTTTGTTTTTATTTCATTCAAATGTATTCCTTGTATTTCGATAATTCCAGAGATGTCCAGAATCTTATCCAGCTCAATCAATCTTCTAGTAATCATTTACATGGAACCGAAAAAGAAGAACCTGGCTAAAAATTGAATTTTCAAAATTCATGAAACATTATGTTGAGCTTATTTTGATTTATATCACCCCTTCCTTGAACCTCACATTTTGACCAATTATTTGGATTACAAACAAAATGAATGCAAATATATTTGAGGAAAAATTTATTATTTGAATGCTTTTTTTGATTTAATTCATCTTTTAAAATGTTATTTATTTTTAAATTATTATAAAAGCAATGATTTTTACAAACTTATGATTATTTTCGATACATTTCAATGTATTGCAGACTAAAGACAAAGAGCGTAAACACAGTAATACTCTATTATCTTATTATCCATTCTTATGATGAATAGGTTGTCATAATTAATAATTTTTTAACGAATTAATTGCTTTTTCTTTTAAGAAAATGGTTTTTTTCTCAAGTTTTTAAATATTCATTAGTTACAAGTTTATACAAAACTGATATTATTGAAAATCATTATTAAATATAAATCAAAAGAGTGAACACTCCCTTGAATTGTGTGAAACATATTCTTATTCACATCTTTAAGGAAAGTTGTCTTTAATGTGAGGTTTTTATTTAATAAAAGCAGTGATGTGCAAGGTAAGGTAAAGTTCATTTGCCTTTTTCACTCCAGCTTCATTTTATGAAAGTAATCAAAGTTGAATATTCAAACAAAGTCTAAAGATCATGATAAAATATTTTGAGAATTTTCAATGTTTTAAACATTATCTTTCTCTAGACCTAGAGTTCTGGCATTTCAAGAAACAATTTAAACCCCGTCAGAACTGTTAAAATATGCACATCTCTGGTGTTATACTTACAAAACCAGAACTAAATGTTATGGAAAAAATAATTTTCTAATTAATAAATTATAATTTCATTTTTCATGAATAAAATAGAAGTTTTTATTTATATTTTATTATTCGTTAAGAGAGTTAATCCAATTTGCTTTTCAATAGCCATTCATTTAATCTGTATTTTAATATTGAAAAATAAAACATTAAGAAAAAATTATTTTCTCGAATAAAATATTGGTTAGAGTTTCAAATGATATGCATTTGATTTCCGCCTTTGATTTGATCCGAGTCTTTTCAAATACAAACCTGAAGAAATAAAATTCATTTCATTGATTTTTTTGGTTAGTTTTTTCAAAAATATTTCTTTAAATCAATGATTGAATGAAAAATTGGAGCAATTAATGAGTTGATTAAAGGTTTTTCTTCTCGAGAACTTACATCTGATTTCAAATCAGATCTGAGGAAAACCATTCAGAAAAACACATTGAAATTGAATTGAAAGTTAGTTTTAATGAAACATTATTTAGAAATTATTATCAAAAACCAATTGTGAAACAAATAAGAGAGAAATTAAAAGAATAATCGAAAGGCTATTCGATATAAAATAACAAAAAGAAAGACATTAATAACAATAAGCTGTTTAACCATTAAATCTCTCAAAACCTTTGGATTAAAATATGCTCAAAGTGTTTGAAAGTGGAAAAATAATAATTAATTACTTACTCTTATCAGAGAAATAATGAGAAACTGACAGATACTGAGAGTAACTTCATTATAGTATTGTATGGAATGTGAAACATATTAGAAAAATATGTAAATCAAAAACTAAGTTATTATTATTTCTCAAACAATGAAAAAAGTGTGGAATCAAATCAATTGGTGAGAAAAATAATAATCCACTCAAAACATTGAAAATTGTTCGCAAAGTGTTACAAAACATTAACTAAATCTCTATTAAACAAATATTTAGATCAATATTCAACTATTTCTCTCTCTCTCTCT
>JAQFXL010000938.1:0-15145 GCA_034693445.1 Edwardzetes edwardsi | reverse complement strand
CTATTGAAGTGGATTTGGAATCTAGAAGTTGTTGATTATAAAGGAAAGTTGATTGTATAGGATGTTGATTATAATGGCAGTCGAGTGTACTGTGTTTTTGCAATATTTCAAATCTTCATATTTTCATACCATCGGTGATATGTCTGATGTCTTTCCTCTTCAATGATTCACTTATTAAGTTTGTGTCTCTCAAAGAAAGTCAATCATTCGGTTCATTAATATTTGGAAGCAATGGATAATTAATTTTATGTTACCGTCAAATAATAGCAATGTTTTGACTGTTGGCCTAAATTTAGTTAAATTGTTCGCCTAAATAAGTATACCCTGTCTTCTGTCTGTGCCCTGCATTTTGCTATTGTTTTGTTTGAGTCTTGAGCTCTACTTCACAAATGCTTTGAGAAGATTGAGCTAAAAGTAGTGCCATAACTCATTGCACAACAAAACGTTGTTCTGAGTAAAAACAAGACATCACAACAAGAGATGAAATCTATTGCCGTGTTTCCCAACTATTTCGTAATTAGAAGAGAAATTTAACTTTTAAAATAATGTTTCGTTGATCAGTACAGCAACAGATGCACAGGTAGACCATTAATTTAACATTTCAGTAGCTTAACAGTTTGCAAGAAGACAAATATTTCACCAAACTCTTTTCAAATATATTCAACTTTCGAACTACTCTAAATACATCCTGTTAAATTTGAGCTCATCTGAAGTATTTATTATTTAAATTTTCTTTTTCACCATACTAAATTTGAGTTTCGATGGTTTGAAATAACATAACATTGAGTTTTGAGAAGTTTTTTGAGTTCATTTCATTGCAGTTCTGAGTTCTACAAAAAAAAATTCACGACTTATATGGATAGAGATCTGCAGAGATTGTGTCAATCAATGACTTTTCTGTCAAACATTTTTAGACTATTTTTCCAGATATAAAAAAAAAATCAAATCATTTTTCAGACGAATTCAGACATGAGTTCAGAGAAGAGTATAATAATAAGTATTTTATTGAATCAAAATTCAAATTCTTTTTGAATAAAATGCTTTTTTATGAGAAAAGATTTATTTTTACTGAAAAAGCATTTTATTAAACAGAGTTATAATTAATTTATTGATTGTTATTAGAAAGCAAAACGTTTTTCTGTTGTAAGACTAATGACATGTTGTCACAAATTAATTGTATTGAATATAATTGATTGCATTCTGTCCTCCAAACAGTGCTTTTTGAGAATCAAAAAGAATAGTTTGAAAAGATATGCGACTCCTCTGTCATCAACGGAGAGGCAAAACTAGTCCTCGTTTTGATTGAATGTTTCGCCACTGAAATAACGATTTATTATTTGGTTTTTAAAATGATTTTCGGAATAATCGATAGGAACTACAGTTTCAACACATTTATTACATTTGACTGACGTTTGACTCTAACTTTTAGTCAATTGAAACAAATGCCTGTTATTCAGCACAGAATACAATCAGAATTGTGTTGTAAAGAGGAGTGCAGACAAAATATACCCACTTTTTTCGTAAGCATTTTATCGATTGCTTCAACACTGACTGGTATTTCCTATGGTCTTCACAATTGACTACATTTTATTCTGTTCTGTATATACTTTTTATGTAACTTAAAATAAAAGAGTAGATGTGAGCCATAGATACAAACACAGAGTTAGTAATTCTGTGCAAAGCACAGGCAGTCATTCTGTGGAGCATTAACTCGAAGAGACTGATGTTATTCGAGTCAATGCAATGAGGATTATGTTTGCAAAAGCCCTAAACTTTATTATGGATTGTGGCCACCGTTGCCCTCACTTTGTTGGCAAATACTTTCAAAATACACAATCAGTTCAAACATTCTTTAAATATCTTGAATATGAGATTAGAAAAATTGATTTCAATAACTCATTTCAACAAATTTATATGCTCTTAGACAAGCATTTAAATCAATTAATAGCTTTATTGGCATCTCTTTCAATATTAATTGGTTTACAAACAAAGCCTTAAAATATATAATTTATAAAACAGACATAAAAACAAATACAATATTAAAAATTAATTTCAATAAAATTGTAATATTTGAACCTCGATTCAAAAACCTCAGGACTAAGCTCTGATTCTAAATCAATTGAAAGCGAATTCCATATTCTGACCCCGTCATGAAAATGGTGTTTCCGATAAAAATTTCTGTTAACGGTTGCAGAAAGTCGTTAAAACACTCGTTCCTCACATTTGTTTGCCGGCTTCTCCTGTCCCAGGGACTGTTTAATTCAAATAAACTCATTTCTCTATAATCTCAATCTTTAATTAAATTAATTTCAATGGAATGCTTCAAGCAAGTTAAATTGCTGAATCTTCTCTTATAGTCTCTTCAAAATAAATGTGAATAGATGATTTTGCATTTTTCTAATGCATTAAATCAAAAACATTGCAAGGATTTGAGCAACTTTGAATTTGAACATGCTAGAAAACTTTAAATAATGTGAAGAATTTATTTGTAAAAACTAGTTAATCGTAACTTAATTCTGAATCATAACTGAATTATTCTAAATTTATTGCTTGATCAAATTTTTGGTTCGACACTTTTAAATTTGATGAAATTTATTTTTTTTTGAGATTTGCTTTCAGTTGAGTATTGGATTGGAATTAGCAGAAGGCGTGACATAAGGTGTAAATGATTTTCAAGTAATTTCATTTCATATAATTGGAGAATGAAAATGATTGCAACTCTTTGGTTGTGACGACATCTTTGCGCTCAAAGTTTCATAGATTTAACGATTGAATCAATGATTGCGCATAAAATGGAACAAAAGAGAGCAGCTCTGCCTCTAATCTACCATTGATTCGAGTGAAGAACTGGTGCCGACCACTACGTGGCACTCATCCAGAATAAAAATTATTAAATTCGAGTCCTTTTCCCATAATTATTGAATTTCGTCAAAATTTGTTTACAAAAATCATTTTTAATACCTTAAAAGTTATGGTTTCGACAAAGGTTTTGATAAAATCAAAAAATTGCATTCAAATTGAGATTTATTGCTTCGAATCTAATAAATTCATCTATTAAAATTTGTGCTTACTTAAAGCACTACTCAATTGAGTCTGTTCTTGGAATTTTGTCGCTCAGGGATTGAATAATTGGATTAAAAGCATTAAACTGCTGGAAGACATTTCTTGAATCAAAAGCGTAACCAAATTATTCGTTGAAATCAATGTTAAAAACTTAAATGAGAATAAATAAGAGGGAAATGAATATAAGATATAATTTAATAGAAATTATTTGACGAAATTCGCTGCGAAAACAGAAGTGTTGGTCCAGTGGTTCGACTAATAAGTCGGATATATTTATGTCAGTCCGGCTTAGATTCATAGTAAACACAATTACTAGTCAAACATATAGTCTATTTTGTGGGCTAATAAGCAAAACAGTGGATTCCTCGGGCGATACACTGTTTCTATTCAGTCCTATCCTATCATTTATTCATTTGAAAACTGTTTCTCTCAGAACTATATTAATCATATATTTTTGCCCCAAAAGACCGGATAACAAATCAAATGAATATTATTTTCATAAATACATCGATTTTTGTAAATAGAAACTCAAAGTTCATAAACTCCACCAATATTTATAAACTTGCTTATTTTAATTATAGGCGACTTGCATGAGTATTGTCAGACAGCATGTTTGAAATCAATTGATTTTGGTTTTCAAATACTACTTTGTATTAACCCTTGTATTAAACTTTAAATTTTTAAGATGAGAGTTAGATTTGAATTTAATATTTTTATAGCTTGCTGATTTTTGATTAAAGAACCTTCAAATACACAATCAATTTATAAAATAATATTTTGATAAATAACTCAATTTTTTGGGCCATATATTTCACCAAAAATGGCTGAATAATGATTTTGAATGACTATGATTAGTGTTGAGCCAAGTTTATTGGAATCGATGTTCGCCGATAGTAACTATCAAAATACCCCCAAAAGTATTATATTCTGAATATCTTTGATTTGAGTAATACTTTGTGTGCTCTGAAAGAAGCATAAAATAAATGTCGAGAAATACAAAAAATATAATAAGTTTTTCTCTAAAATATAGTAAAGAATTATTTGTATATAATTTATATTCTTTTGAGTAAAGAATTGTTTTCTTTTCCAATATTATTACATTTTTCTCTACTTTAGTTGACTGTAAGACCAGTAAAAACTACTATAAGTCGGGTTATTCTGATTTCTTTCTGGAGTCCATATGAAAAACCGTCTGTTTTTGACTTTAATATAAAGACGACGATTGATGTCATTCTCGGAACTCTGACTTTCATTCACTTATGAAATCCTAGATCACAATTACATTGCAGCTAATGAAATAACCACTGATCTGAGGAAATCATCCGTTTTTTCAAATTACAATCATTTAATTTAATACATTTTTTGCACAGAATTACAAATAAAAATATAAATTTCAAATGACTTGTCTATAGTTTAGTCTAACTTTTATCATAATTTTTTATAATTGAATTTTAATATTAGATAAGAATAATTGAATTTTTAACTGATTTTATGTTTCATCTTTGTCATAGACGATGGCGATGAAGTGACGCTAATGTATGCAAAACTTGAGGTAAGTCTTTCTCTGCGCTCCTCTCAACTGTTATTCTGTTCAACATTTTCCGCTCCAAATATTATTTATTAATCATTTTTCATATGATTTATCTCTATTCGGAAGTCTCTCACAAAATACTAATGCATTCTTCAAAGAAATGCAATAAAAATACATTTCATACAATTCATACGACAATCCCTATAGTGTTGGAGTCCATCGTCTGCCACAAAATGTCAAAATGTGTTATCAAATATATGTCTAAACTTAATAGTTTTTAAATTAAATGATTTTTCAAACATTTAAATTCGGATGAATTTGCAAAAAATGAGTTCACAAAAGTGGGAACAACTCATTCAGTTCTGTGTTTTGCGGATAATTAGTTTAATCACTTCTGAAAAGCACTGAATGTGTGTTTTGTTGAGTTCTTTAAAATTAAGTAAACTTTGAATGAAATTAGAAAAGGATACGAATGAAGAGCACAGCACTGACTGTGAATATGTTGACTCATTATTTTAAGTATTTCTTAGCACTAATTCATTAAACTAAAAGGTAGTCCAGAATTACTGCTAATTGAAGGCAAAGTTTTTTGGGCCAAAAGAAACAGTTTGCGTCCAAATGGACGGCCGTAAGTGTGTTATTGGCCTCAAATGTCTTCAATACATAGGAATTCACTCAACTGTTTAACGCTTTTCCGATCGTTCAGTCCTTTTCAATCAAGTCTTGCAAAGAAGAAAACATCTTATAATTAAAACCTAGTAAAATGAGATCTTTTTTTCGCTCTGCATTTCCCTCCCTCTCCTCCATCCATCTATTAAGTCCGGTTCTTGTGTTTTTTTTACTAAAGATTGAAAGCAAAAATAACCAGGGTTGCTCTTTGTGTGAAGATGTCAGAAGGCGCTTGAGCAAGAATAATCTGGAATCTTTTGATTGAAGAAAGATCTTGAATAATCATCATATTTATCACAATATTTATCATTTTATTTTGTCGATTCATTCAATGCATACCTTGAGTTTTGATTGCTTTGCTCGGAGTTCCGGATCAGTTGTCTCGTTGCGTATCCCTATAACATAAGTTGGAGGAAAAATCAAGAAATCAAAGCCAAACCACAAAACTCTTCAATTATTTGGGCGAACAAAAGACAGACTATTATTTTGTTCGTCCAATGAATTGATTGTAATTGAGATAAGATTACATTCAAATCATTAAAAGCATACAATTATTACTTAATTTGGGAGGAATTCATTAAAACCTTTTTCGGTATTCATTGTTCGCTCATTTTTCTCAATAATTAAGGTTTTTATATAAAGCGATTCACAAAACTATTCTAATATCGAGTACTGTCCTCAAAACACATCCCTTGAATACTAATTAATCAAATTATAATTTAATTAATTTGAGTCAAAAATTATTTGTCGTCGAACAAAAAAGATTAGTACTAGACAAGTTTATTTCAAATAATGCTTGACTTGCATAAAATTGGTTTACCATTGGCTCACCATAAACATAATTTATCTAGACCTATTGTATTAAGAAAATGTTTTTATTTCAATTCTTATAATAAATGTACCGAAAAATAATTATTCCTTTGAATGTTAAGCGGGAAAATGAGAGGAAAACTTTTGTTTTAAAGCAAAAATGTTTATAATTTCGAGTTTTATAATGATTTTCATTCTAACAAAATTTGAGAGAATTTGTAATTGGAGTTCATTATTACAGTTCATTACTGTATTCTATCCAAACCCAGAGCTCATAGATTGATCTTTCACTTTATCACTGATATAATTACTTGTTTCCATTGAATTTCAACTGTAATTTCCTATTCTTTTAACCGATTTCAGCATAAAATTCATTATTTTTATGAATGCAAGACTTGATTTCATTACTTTATTCTAAATAGATTCTGACATATAATAAAATAAATGATCGCCAAGGTAGTTTAGAGTGAAAAATAAGAATAAAATAGCATTACAAATCATCTTGCTCTCCTTGAATGGAATATTCTCTAGACTTAAGTGATGGAAACAGCAAAAGAAATGGGAGGACATACATAAAAATCATAAGTTATTCGTTGTATAAAATATGTTTAACTAATTTATTGTTGATTTTTGTTAGAAAAGCTAATTTTATTTGTATTTTGAGTCAATTTTAGATATTTGGCTGTTATTGTGATTAAGTGACACAAATGGCAAAAATTATTCATTCGTTTAATAGTTTTTTGTTGATAAATGTTTGACTCTTGTGTTGACCATTAGATGATAAATCAAATCCATGTTTGAAATATAGTGAGTCTGTGTTGTGTGCTGTGCGACGAAAAACCATTTTATGCCTCAACAAAATTGGCTTAAAATTGGTATTTGGATCAGAGATGCGTTACTAGAAATTTGTTGCCGAAACTGAATTATTGATGAATCAAAATCATTGCCATCTTATAACCAATCCTTCAAAGTGTGTAATCCATATAAGAATGTTTTCGATCAATCATGAAAACCCATTCTTCCCCAGAAGTTGAAAAAATATCCCCAGAATTTTGAATTTTTCCGATCATTATTCACGAGTAAAAAATATAAGAAATATTTGGATTCAAAAAAATTGTTTTAAACTACTTTTATATGAAACGCCTTTGAATTCAACAGAAAATTGATAAAAATAACAATTTATCTCAGATTTAGACAAATTTTGATAAATATCTCAGAAGTTTTCAGAGGAATCGATAAGAAAATTATTTAACTTTATTTCTCGACAAATAACATCACAAAAGATCTCATTTCTCAAAACATTAGTTCATTTATGAATTGAAATATTTTCATCCAAAATATGAATAATTGATTGAATTTTATTCTCTTCACAATATTTGGCAGACATTTCCAGTTTTAATGTCGACTTTAAATTGTATCCATTTTTTCAATTGACTGAATCCAAAATTGAAGACAATTTTCATTATTATTTCTCTTTTTATTCATCGAAAAGAAATTCATTTTATATATAAATATTTGAAATCAAAATCAGCAAAAATATTGTAATCACTGAAAATATAACTTCTATGGCATTGAAACTAAAGGTTAAAGTTTAGGATTGGATTCAATTGAAACTAAACGTAAGAAATATTGGACTCATTGATGGAAAGGCAGTCTAAAAAGGTTTTCATTGACATACAGTCTATCTTTGAATAATGACACAAACCATTAGCACAGGACTATTGTCACAAAGAGACATGCAAAGGGTATGAGAGCCAACAGACATAGCGATAGCAAAATCAGCAAACAAACAGATAAACTAAAAGTTTAAGAATAGGTTTATATTTAAAGACATTTATGTCTAAAATTTAACACAAAATATGGTTTTTCATATTTATATAAATAATGCTAACCTTCAAAAGAGAGACACAAAGCAAAACACCCACAGAAATGCTAATATATATAGTCGTCTAAATTTATAAATGTTTACAACCCTTTCAAATATAATTCAATAATAAAAATAAATTTCAAATTATTCGCAAATAATTTGAATAAAAATTTAAAATTTTGACTTTAAAAGTGAAGCTCTTTATTATTCTACTTAATATGTTTTGACATTCCTTATTTGATAATATGAACCTGTCACATTTTCTTTTATGTGTACATCCCTTTTAACTTTCAAAAGTCATTATTGGAAGCCAAGAAAATCTAGTGATTTGTCGTTTTTATGAGAAAGAGAATGAGAGAGAGAGAGAGAGAGAGAGAGAGAGAGAGAGAGAGAGAGAGAGAGAGAGAGAGAGAGAGACCTAGTAGCATAATGAGTTTCAGTAGTAATAAGTTATACGACTGTTATTGTGAGAACCTTTAGATCTTTAGAATCCAGGATCTAATTCTTATATGCAATATATTAGATCCGAATATCATATAATATATTATTGCTTTCATGTAATATATATACATATTATTAACGCGAATGAGAAGAGCGATAGAAAGCCAGAGAGAGAGAGAGAGAGAGAGAGAGAGAGAGAGAGAGAGAGAGAGAGAGCTGTATGGCGAACACAGAATAAATTTATGTTTAGTTGGATTTCAATGAAAAACGAGACCATTTTTGTTCCGCCAGTCTTTTGTTCGGCTCATTATTTTACATTTCATTGAGAATCATATTAAAGCCAAATATATACATATAATCATAATTTTCAATCGGATCCGACCGGAAATAACCAGTTATTTATAATACATATCTCAAGAATACTTCGCTGCCTTTTATTTGATTGTTTTCATTATCCTTGATCACTTTTTCTTTATTCTTCGCCTACATTTTATGTGAACTTCTGTTTTGTGCCGACATTGAGATTAAAGATAAAAAGCATTTGAAATAAAATTAGTTTTTTTCTATTATTATCAGTAAAATCAACACTAAATTCATTGCGCATAACATGTCTTTAATGACTATTTTTGATAACATTCTTCACAATCACTGCAAAAACTTGTTTTTTCAATTTATTCAAAACTAATAATTAATAATAGTTTCATTCAAACACAAATTAAAACCAATATTTATTTACTCTAAGAAAGATAAGCTTTCAATTGAAAGTTTCAGGCAATAAAAATCTGGCGAAATCTAATGAATAGCTCACTTGAAATGCTTTCTGTTGTAACTCTTAGATAAATAACGATATTCTTCAAAGTTTTTGACTAAAGATTTTCAATTGATTTTAATTCATTTGTTTCCACAATTTCTTCAAAAAAATATTTGTTCGAAAAGCGATTGTCATTTGTTTGAGGAAATCAAATGATCAAAACAATTGAAAATATGATTTAGTTTGGGTTCAAATTTAACGCTAAAAATGCGAGAGAGAGAGAGAAAGAGAGAGAGAGAGAGAGAGAGAGAGAGAGAGAGAGAGAGAGAGAGAAAGAGAGAAAGAGAGAGAGAGAGCATCCTTTGATAAATTCACAGATAACTGGCTTTATCTCCTTTTGTTATTTTTCAATTCAAATGAATTCAATTAAATCTATTAATTTGTGTTTTCTATCAGAGAATTCTTATCTTTGAGTATCGAAAAGAGTGAATCAACTTTTCATTTGACTGATTTTTAAGGCTTTTGTGCGAAGTTTTTATTAAAATTAAATATAAACAGCGAATAATCGATTAAATGACATCTGAAAGAGTTGTCTTTAACGGCAATGATGTCGGTTCTTATGTTAACGTTAAGATTTCTTTGCCAAATGTGGTCATAGAATAAACCTATGATTTCTGTCCATTTCTAACACAACTGATTAAAAACTGGCAAATTTTTTGTGTAATATTTTATCAATTTTTGAAGAAAACCCACTCATTCTTAGCTTTACTGTTCTTTTGTTGGCCAGTCTATAGAGAAAGTCTATTTCTTAGTAATATTTCTCGAAATGAGAACCGACTGAAAGTGATTGCAGTCATGGAAGTCATCACAGAATAAAAAAGAGATTCTATTAAAGCTTATAATCTCTGAGGACTCATAAATGCAATTAAGATAAATACAGCCGTCCCTTCAAATAGGAGTTTGCCGTCGAAACTCTGTTTTTCATCACTGATTTTATCTAAATATTGAGTAATAATTAATTTACAATCTTTGCGATCATTTGAGAGCTACAGTCTTTAATAATAAAGAGAATTATCTTGGCACAACAAAATAGGACCAATCCATTTTTGCACACTTGGTTTAAACACTGATCATTTTCGAGTAATTTTATATCCTTTAAAAGGAAGTACTTAAGACCTGACCTATTCTTCCGTCAGTCTATTAATGTTATATGAGATCGATTTGTGGACATCAATAATATTACTAATTATTAATTGTGATCAGAATCTCACACACACACACACACACACACACACACACACACACACAAACACACACACACACACACACACACACACACACACACACACACACATCTCTTATGTAATTCTTTCTATTCTTAAACTCATTACTGGATTCCGAAAAGGAATGAAATATAAAACTCTATTGAATTGCAGAAGACTTGTGTTAACTAAAAATATCAATGAACTCAATATAACTGAATCGTGATTTTGTTATTGAAGAAAACCAAGAATAGTAACGAATAACAAAATATATCGTTCATTAAAAGCCTATAATTTTTGTATTCTGTTTCTACGAAAAATAATTACAATTCTTTGTGTTTTAATTTAATTATTTTTGTTCTTTGTGTCTAATACCGAGAAATAGTAAAGCACTGGCGTATCGGGGACTGGCATACAGACAAACACTGAGATTTGGCTTTTAATTTATGCATTAAATCGATTATTCGACAAAAAAATAGAGTGAAAACAAATCGTTAAAAAGAGTATCACTTTTTGTCTGAGGAAAGACAGAGTGAGAGTGAAATTGAGATCCGATGTTTGGAAAGACTGAAGACTTGTTTTTTATTCCTCTATTGAGAAGAAGAATACTTTATTCAAATTAAATTCAAATCAGGAATTCCTCAACACATACACACATTCTTGTATTCTGAGTGAAGACATTTTTGCGACTCAATTCAACTTAAAATTACAATGCAGTCAAATGTTTTTATTGAAAGGTTTAACTGAGTTTTGGGTCAGTTATCGAGTTGTTTGTCATCCTATCACTACATTTCTTTGTACACTCAACTTATCCGAATCTCTAGACATTAATAGCAACAACAAAAAATGTTCAATTATTGATCCCGAATACAAATTGTGTTTTTTGACTAATTGTTTGACGCAAAAAAACTTTCAATTCTTCGATGAATTTTGTTTTAATTAATCCAAAACATTGAAAAATTTAAATGATTTGGTTATAATTTTATTTAACCATTAATAAGGATTAAAGTTTTGCAATAATGGAATTTTGTAGTAAAATAATTTTGAAACTAAATCCATATTTGGCTAAAATATTCATTCTATTTATTTCAATACTAAGCTTTGAAATTAACAAAAATATAGCGAAAAATAAGAAAACTTAATCAAAATTATTATTAAAATTTGTTTTCAAATTCGAAAATATGAAACATTTTTCAGGACAAGAATCGGATGACATTTAATCCAATGATTTATTAATTTAGTGAAAGACTGGCCCTGATTTTAGTCTTGATTTCATTGACTAGTCCTTATTCCCAAACATATGAAGCGCTTTTCAGACAATTATTTTTCTTAGAAATAATTGTTTTAATGTATTCGCAAATAATTTATTGTCTTTCAATGTCTTTCAATGTTATCGATTCTGTTCTACACTAGTATTGTATTAACACATCATTACCAGTGCTCATAGTATTGACCCATAGACTGCGTTTTTTGAGCGCTGCCCTACAAAAGCCAACTCCGACTTAATGGTTGTGATCGATAGAAAAACTAGAAAATTAGTCTTTTGCAGCCATTCCTCTGCAGCGAGTCCTCACTTTTCTTCATTCTCTCTCCAATTCTTTCATTTCTGGTTTTCAATTATTGAATGACTTCTTAATACCCGTCAATATATCAGATATTAGAGGAAAGTCATCCAAAATACCGGCGCAGTTATAGTCAGTACAACTATTTTTTTCAATATATCACTTTCATGGATGCAAATCCATGATTGTTGTATAGCGGACAGCCATAGTCTATAACTAATACTCAATGGATTCGACCGCAAACACTACTGCCTAATACTTGTGCCGCAAAATATAACTGAGCTTTGGATCTAAAGTCTTTCAAACATTAGATAATGGCCTCTAAAGAGTATCGAATGCATTGAATGATGTATTGAATCAAATAGAATATGACTCCGACTCCCGACAAGACAAGAGTTCTTATGTTTTGTTGGCTTTTGTTTGGCACCGGTTTCAGCTCAGAATCTAAGCTTATTGACCGATATATTGATGTTTACTAAAAGACATAATAACTTTCATTTCATCTGATTTTTTTTTCTTGTGAACCGGAATCGATGAAAAGCGACCAAAATCTCATCGATGACTATAAACTTCTTAATGAGTTTCGATTGAGATTTTACTCATTCAGAACATTTGAATAACATTTTTCTTTACTTGACTCTCATATAAAACATAATTTGAATAATAATTCGATAATCGATTCAATCATTTATGAGTTTGAGAGCGAAAAAAAGTAGAGAAAAATTTGAGAAAATCTCTTAAATTATGTATAGAAAAAAACAGCAAAATATATATGACTTCAAAAAAAACTAAAAACATAAGAAGAGATAAATCGCTGAGAAATCAAATGATTGAAAGAATAGATACGAAAGACTGAAGTCAGAGAAAAGGGAAGAAAAAATACCAGTCCTTCATATATGAGTCGTAAAAATGTAGAAAATTTTCTTCCTTTTCAACTGATGTTTATGTGGAAGGAATCGGGTGTTCGGCGTCGGGGCTATTGTATTGGCGCAAGCGTTTTGAAATGCCAAGCAAAAGCTGCACAGCACTAGAGTTAGAGCCGGTGCTGATCAGGAAGAAGAGATACAGCACTAAAATACTCTGACAGAGAGAATCGAAGAGAATATTTTTCGCTCCGTTCGAGTACTGGGAGAGAGAACTCTCTGTTAAAAACTCTGCGACAGAAGTGATGTAGTGATAGATCAACGGCACAACCACTTGTACTGACAGTCCGCGCTCTACCGAATGCTCAACTTTTTTTTATTCAAATGATAAATATGTTTGTTTGTCTTTAATACTATCGTCAAACATCATATCTTCAATAGTCTCTCTCTCTCTCTCTCTCTCTCTCTCTCTCTCTCTCTCTCTCTCTCTCTCTCTCTCTCCGCTCTCCCTTTCGTCGAAAGATTAATTAAAATTATATTAATTATAATTTCATTCGTTTCTCACTTATGATTGAGTGAAATGTAATTATTAAGAAAGAAGTGATCCTTCAGTTTATTGTTAATAAGAATATTTTGTCTGTCTTTGTGTTCTGAAGTATTTATCATTGTTTGCCATCTGTTTGAAACATTTAACTGTCGGTTAAACATCAGAAACAATCGATTCATAATTTTTTATAAATTGTTTGAAAAAATATTTGACTATTTTTCTGAAAAAAGTTTGAAACGCAAATATTTGTTCACTATTTTGATCCAAGAATTTGTTCTGACCCTTGGTCTTATTGATAATTAACGATATAATATCTTCAGATAAATCTTCGGAATCGCTTAAAAACAATAAATTATTATTATTTAGTTTATGAGTGAATGTTGTTATTACCAAATGACAGAAGAGATGATTATTTTCGGGATTTCAATGTAATGGTTGGCATTAAATATGTTATTCGCTTCCATTCGTATTTGTAATGATCTCTCGTTTAGTGATATCTTTTTCTTATCAAAAGTGATGTTTGTCTCCAAAAACTCCATTTCTTTGCGTTAAATATCGATTTGTCGTAATTGTCGATAAAATATATATATTTTCAAAGTTTTTGTCATTTAGTAATCGAATCAATCGAATAGTGAAAAGGAATGAGTGTTTCAATCACTAGTGAATGAGTGTCGGGTCCCAAATCATCAGACCCGTAGCTGTGTCTCTATGACTCTTACATGTGTCGAATCGGCCTCTTTTACTGGCAGTGTTGATGCAATGGAGCCCAAAGCTCGCGTGGATTCCCTGAGCTCTCTCGCATTGGCAGCTCTCGACTCGTCTACTGTCAAATACCATAAGACTAGTAAAGAGAAAGAGCCTAAACCTACGGCTACCACTTCTTTAATCACTACCACGTCTTCTCGTGCTAGTGTAACGAACGGCACCTCATTGTCCAGTCCTGAGCAGGTGTGCGGCCACACATCTGCAACTCCAGTAAAAATCAATATATATAAAGCTCCGCAATCTATTAGTTCATCGACCAGTTCTATGGTATCTGTAATGCCTACTCAGGTGTCTAACCGTCGAAGAGCGTCGTCTAATACAGGCTTAGGCCGTCGTAAATCATGGGACCAAAGGTTTTCCGGCCCTATTAGACGGGCCTCACAAGTGATCATTAGCCTAACAAATGCCGGCATCGATGGCTCCTCACTATATGGAGAATGCAGTCGACGAGACAGTAGAATAGTCCCCGAAATAATGCTTATGCACTCTTGCTTTCAGAGGCTACCCATGAAGGACTTTGGGGCAGAGGTCAGAGCCTCGATGGATGTCGACCAGTTCCTACAACAGGCAGTTCTACTCTTAGATATCACGGAAACATCACTCGAGGGTATTGTCGACAAAATGCTTCGAAAGGTAAGTCTTTATATCATTTTCTTGTTTTGTTTTTTGGCGAAATAAAGATTTAAAAATTTTGTGTTCAGAGCACTGCCATAAGCACTGCCATCACTACCGACTCAAAGCTTATAACAGTTTTCAATGATTTAGGACTTCAAAGAAAACTGTTTTTATGTGTTTTCAGATAAATTTCGTTATTATTTCAAACACTTTGTAATCCATTTTCAAAACTCTTTTGATTTCTATTAATTCAATGCATTTTCACTAAAACCACAGTTTTTGGCGAATCTCCCTTTTATTTATGGGTTTTGGGATATTTCAGAGAAACCATCGATTTTTAGGAGAATTTGTTTATTTTTCCGCAAAATTATGTCATTTGTTTGAAAAATGATCCAAACA
>JAQFXL010000937.1:0-15150 GCA_034693445.1 Edwardzetes edwardsi | reverse complement strand
AGCTTTTCAGTGCTTTTCAAAATAACGTCTGTTTAACAGCAATGCTTGAATCTAATGCACACAAAATATTGAGAACGCCCAAGCACATGTAAATTGCATATTATATAGCATTAGATAATGTAATTGAAGCCTTTCTCAATCACCAAGCACGAGTGATAAACTGGTAAGTTTTTAGGGATTTACTCCAAAGGTTAAATCCAATATTCTTACAATTTTCAAAGTAACTGTTTTGAAAATTGCGATATAAGTTCATGCTAAGTTTTCTTTTTTCAATGAGTCATGTTTTGCAAATATTTTTATTTCAAACAAATTAAGTTTAAAATAGAAAGCGTTAAATGATTTATAACTTTCATCAGTTATATCATTAAAACTCGCATTCATTGAATTAAGTGCTGAAAATCTGAAATAAACTCAATTTTAATTTAAATAATTCGAGTAATTAATTGCGTGAAAAAGTTGATTAGAGATAGTTATGAATTGAAATATTGCGGTATTAGAGACCAAATATTGTACTTTTGAACACAAGAGTGAAGTCTGTCTTTGTGTTATAGCTTTGAAGAAAAGATTTTTCGGTCAAAGTATGCTATGAACTGATAAGAGACACAAAAAGTAGACTTTCATTAATTTAGAGAAATTCTATAACGTTTTCAAATGGATTAAGTGAGGAGACCATAAAATATGAAAGTCTGATCCAAAACGAAAGCATTAGAGCCGGTGCCAGTGTATGTGTCATATAAGACAATTTTTTATGCCCAACAATGCCATGCCATGCCAGTGCTATGTTGTGCAATGTTGGCTGTAAGCCCTGCGATAATGGAATTCTGGCTCTCTATCATCTCTGGTATCTATCTCTTAGTAAGGGTTAGTTTAGAGAACATTAATATTTTTGTGACACCGGAGCTATTCTGTGGACGAGTCATCTATTGATATATTTGTTCATCACTTGTCTTTATTCCAATAAATGTTGATTATGTCTGAAGTTATCAATGAATAACATTCCCAATAAATTATTAATAAAATGTGATCTACTCTTAGTTGAAACAAACTATTAGACGGATTGTACGCCTGGGATCTTGTCATCACTGCAACACTTAGTGGTGCACCACATTATCCCTATACATAGATCGTGACTGATTCACATTTACCACAAGACAAACCTCTTGAGATCTGATATTTCCATGATTTTCATGACAGGACACAAGTCCATTGCTGTCGTCGACCTGATCAGCAAAGCTTCTGTCGATTCCAATGGGAACAGATTGTAGACAAAGCAAAACATTTTCAAAGACCAAAGGATACCCTCCTCTCAACTATAATGAAGTTCAATGAAGAGAATCTAAGTCTTCATATGTCAGACCAGACGCACAGACATATTTTGACAGTCAATCAGAACGGCTTCACTTCTGATTGCTATTAGAAATGACAGCATATGGACGCACATAAAAGTCAAACATTTGAAATGTCTGTGCTTTCAGTCAAACAATAAATGAAAGTCAGTCATAAGGATCAGTGTAAGGACCAGTGTTAGGACCTTCACCTATTAGTTGTTCTATTTGTGTCTACATTTGCCACAGATATGTAATCGACCACATCTTTAACCCCAAGAATTTTGGTTCGGACGACAGAACATTTTGATATGAGTCGTCGGCATTCCATTGTCAATGGATCAATGTGTTCTCAACTCTTCCTGCTTTCACTCTTCCCTCTCCTAAGTGTCACTCGACTCAACATATTTTCAAAACTAACTTTTTATTGGCTAATAATCAGATGCTATGAATCATAGCCTATGATTGTCTTCGATAACTCACAAACAAATAACAAATCAGATCCAGAAATCAAAATCCCATGAATTCAATGAAAATCTAATTCTAAAAACAATGACTGCATAAAAATTACCTCATTTTAAATCTTGAATAAACTCCATTTTTATTGATTCTCAGTCAAGTTACTAACTTTGTTGCTGGCTCAAAGGAAATTTCAGCATCTCTTTGACAAAAATGGAAACTTTGCGTCGAGTGTGGAATAGAGTGTTGCATAGTGTTGCACTGTGTTACTTGGTGAATTTGTGTAAAGTCCTGATTTTCAAATTAAAATTTTTAAAATATTGAATGTCTTTGAATTCGATTAAGTGTTCGAAAGACTCAGAATCTGTTTGACTGATGACCTGAGCGGAGACAGAGAGTACATAAACTTAAAGTTAACTTGAAATTTGTTGTTCTTTCAGTAGTGTACTCACCTCTCCCTTGAATGGCAGGCCCGCAAATGGCAAAGTGTTTGCTTTGAACACTGGTACAAAATGGGACACTTAGTATTTACAAAAAGCACATCATATTTACAGACAGACAGTAAATATGTTTGAGAGGAATTGTAGAACAATCTTAATGTTAACTTTCATTCATTGCTTTATTGCAATCTTACAAATAGAGAACACATATTGAATAGAATTTGCACAATAAGGCCAACAATAAGGCCAACAATAAGGCACCTGCACTCGAGTCAAACGTCACACCATATACCCGGCCATTCGCTTCAAAATTATGTTTAAAGCTCTTAACATTCCTCTTTGTATTGCATTAAAAAGTCACTCTTCAATAGAACCTTTGAAGTGACAAAAAAGTAATGGAAGCAAATTATCCCCAAATTTACCACAAGTCAGACATAACTCGTATTTGACTCAAACAACGAATCATTTCCTCAATAAAGTCATTATTTCGATTCACTTCTGTTTCAATTAAAACAATTACACTATTTATTCAATTTTACAGTTAATTAATCAATTATAAAATTAAATTAAAATATTCAAGATCATTGTATTCGCACCAAACGTTCTTGCTCACTTTAGCAAACAATACAAGAATCAGCAGATAAATATATTTTTAAGCTGTAGAAAATTACCACCTTGTTATAATTACTTACATTTCTAATTAAAATAGTTATATGTCATCAGTGAGATTGTTGTCATTTTCATCTAGTATTCAGCCTGTTATGTAACAAACAAGCAATGTCATTTTTAATATCTATTGAGAAAACTTTATTAAATGATACTTTTTAGACAAATAAAACTTAATTAGTATTGAATATTAAATTAAAGAATTAATTAAAGAGTTTGGGATTTGAGACCAAATATGTAAATCGTGTGAATTATTTCGAATAAATGACTGAAAATTATTCAATTGTTTACAAAATCAGTGTTTAGTGAAACTCATAGAAAATAAAAGCGAAATCTAAAGAGATTTAAACTAAAGTAAAATTAAAAAATTTATTGATTAAAAAGATTAGATTACATAAGAATTTTCAATCAAAGTTATAAAAATTAATAGATTGGTCAATTTAAAATCAATTTAATTTAAAGTTTAAATAAAGTTAAATTTTTGTCATTAATCATCATAAAATATTTTCCATTTCGAAGATCTTGCATAAAAAACCAAGAACATTCATTCAGTGGAGATTCTTTTTTTTAATTAATTTATTTTTTAGTCAAATATATTCATAAAATACTTTAAAATAATATAAAAATCAAAAACACTTGAAATGAGAACTAATTTTCTATTCAAACAAATGGTATTATTAGTCGCTGTCATCCCTTGAATGACATCAACTCAAGTGTTTTGCATTTTTTCTTCCAATTGTCCTCAACTGTATGGCTCTATTGCTTATGTAAACAATGGGTTGGGTCGCACTCTTCATATGGATTATTCCAGTCAAACATTCTATTCAATCAAATGAATGAACTTCCAGAGAATGGTTTGAATCGTAGACACAATAGATTTGTGAAGAATAGACCACACATAGGATGACAGTCCCTTAAGTTTACATTATTTTTTGCTAAAATTTGCTTTTGACTTAAATTGAGGCGAAAAACCACTTTTGGACTTAAGTTGAGTTAAAAGTCAACTCTTTTGATCTTTCGAATGATTAGATCAATTGTGAATTTGAGCAAAAAATTACAACTTGCAAATGTTTTTATTAAAAAAAAAAATTCAAAAAATCAAGTCTAATGGGAGGGTATGTCCGAAAAGTGAAGCAATAGAAAAGAGTGTTCACTCAGGTATACGATAACAACTCCTCCTTTTAGTTGGAGAATTACAATTGAATTGATAACTTGTTTGCCATTAGAGAACATTTGCAATGGATTATGAAAAATGACAAAATTAACGTCTATTACCATCTGCTTAATTAAAGCCAACTTTACTGTTAATTCATATTATTTTGTATTACATTTGCGTTCATTGTGTTAACAATCGATTCATTAAACATCTTATCAATCAATATGTCTATTGTAATGTCAGTCCATTTCTCTCGTATTCATAATATTCTCCACAATTTGTTTTTTAATTCGAGTTATTATTATTTGTGATCAAAGAATGCAATTTTAAAACCGACTCAAAGAAACTGATTCGAGGCAACAATAATATTGAATACTTTTAATGTCAAATCATATTTTGAAAGATAGACATCAAAATGAGCCAAAACTATAAAATGATAAAAAAGTTTTCAATATATTTTGAATAAATATAATGTTATTGTCTTCTGGTTTGTGTGAAGATAAAGACTTTATTCAAGTATTACATCAATTTAGAGCTTCAATTATCGTGTATTCAAATTAGTATTTGTGGCCTCAATTTGTGCGATGCGGTGCTCCTATTGATATGCACACGAATTCTCAACACAATACTGAATGGCTAATGACTGGCCATAAGCAAAAGGGAGAATAAGCTTATTATATGTTCCTAGTGTTTGATCATTAGATACTAGTGGGGACTGTTCACAATCATCCGATGCCTCAAATCGTTTGAGTCAAACACTTGAATTCAACAGACAATACTTTGGAAGCGCTCTCTCGCACTGGTAATGATGAGCACTAGTCTACGCCACTCAGTCTTATATACAGTTTCCACTTCCCTCAATAAATTGCGGATCCGGGGAAAAGATAAGGGGGTCGGTATAGAGAGCGATCTGGAATCTGTGGCATGTATTGAGTATATGTTAAGTTTTGTGCTGTGCAGTCGCAGAGAGGAGTACAGAGCAGCACATATCCAGCACAAGTCAGAGAGGCAGAGAATGAACATTTCGATATTAATGCTTTTGCATTGAAGTGTATGTTAGGCATAGAGCGAACAGACAGTGCAATAGAGCACCCCATGTGTTGCGCTACTTTCTAACTCGTTTTCTGAATTGTATTAAATGTTAATTATATTAATTCGTGAATAAAAAAAATTATTGCTATTTATTAGTGTTTGGCATAAATTTTATTTAAACTGATTCTCGTTTTCTCTGCATTTTGTGACAAAAATTGTGTAAATTATTGGAACCAAATTCACTCAAATTATTAGTTATTCTGTTTGAAGTCACGAATTGTTAGAGTGCTTGACATCTGTGTCTTCCGTGTGTTGAATGAGTGCCTATTATTGTGTTCACTATTATTCTCAAAAGTTCTGCTCAATTCTAATACAAACTTCTAGCAAAGTCTAGTTTGTGCTCAAAACTTGATGTCTTGTCACTGATATTGACTGTCAGTTGCTATTAATGTCTGCAGATATCATAGCGGAAGGGGTCGGTCGGCCGCCGGTGCATATATTGCGTCCATGTAAGACATAGATTGTATTGCATGTAAGATATGATGTAATCAATTTGTTTGTCTTATGAGAGTGTGATATGTCTGAGTGTCTGACTGCGTGCGCATCGTCTCTGTCTCGTTGGTCGACAGTGTCGTCGCAAAAAAGGTGGTGTCGCTCGCAGTTGGCCACTCCTCAAGCGGCCGAATTGTCCCACCTTTGCATTACCTCTTCTACTTTTTTACATTAGGGGACACAATACTAGAGGAGCCGCAACAGAGAGCGGTCGACACTAATCATCTTCGTCTTCCTCCGCCTACTTTTGCACAACACGACAGCCAAAGGAGAGGTCCTCCAAAAGTCGTTAAGTCTCACGACCAGCGACTTCGCCGCGATTTTCGCACTTCTTTCAATTGTTCGACTTTTTCCTGTGCTTCTCACAAATTGCAACTCACAAACAAATTGACTCCAATTCCTATGGATGTTGCGGTGAGTCCTAAATCACATTCACTTAATATTTATACTAATCTTCATTTGTTTTAATGTCTGCTAATAAGTAATTCAATGACAATATGTTGACACAAAAATGACACCAAAAATACACAATTATTGATACTTTATGTGTAAAAGTAGTGTAACTTTGAGCCCAATTAATATGACTTATGTTTGACGACATCTTACACTTAAATGTTGTGATTAATTGAATTATAGAATCAATGACTGAACCAAAAGCTAATGTTTTTAAGTTTTGCTCAAAAATTCTTTAAACTAAAAGGATTTGAGTGACAATAAACCCGGAGTGACCCGATTGAAGCTGAGTTCAACTATTATAATAATATACATATTTAAGGTCTTATGGCATCAAATTTTCGTTTCTCAGCTCAGACTCTCATATGAAAAGATTGTCGATTACCTAATAATATACGCAAAATTGCAGACGACTGACACGCAAATATGACATTAAAATACATTTCATGTTACTTAGCCGTGAGATGAGCTCTTGTCGCAGCTCAGGTCGCTTCAGGACTGATCCCGGATCGAAAGCCGCCCACAATTTTTTCTACTCTGATGAGAACGAAAGCGAAATTATAATTTTGTGAAACTCAGTAATGATTTTTTTTAGTGATGTGTCACTTCAAGTGACTTAATCTTAATTTCAAATTCCATTTTCACCCAGTCTTACATTCTTTTCATTTTTCTGCATTTTTTTGTCAATCATTTGAACTGAGAAGTAGTTTTGTTTGAAACAATTAGAAGAAAGAAATGTCATTTTGTCGATTGTGTCACATCTGATGACTTCACAGTCAAATCTTAACGAGAATATAACAAGTGGGAGAGGGGAGGGTAGGGGCACAGATGTCATCTACACCACCGACTCAGACACTGAAGCATTCAATTAAGTTTGATTGTAGGCTTTGTTTCACACAATTCATTCATTCGCTAATCTATTCTCAATGACTGTTGAATTCAATGAATTATAATTTTTAAAATGGTTTTTGCATTTTAATAGTCGGCAATAAAATATAAAAACATATAAATTATTTAATTTATGAAAAATGATTAAAACTAAAATATTTTAGAAATAATTGTTTTTGCGATTAATTTATTATTAGCTGAATATTCAGAGCTGACAGTGAAGTAGTGCTAAAAGTCAGTAAAAAATCATTATTTGTTGCTTCACTTTAATAGGAATGTCAACTGAATGTTAAAAAATTATTGTTTAAAGTATTATAAACTGCTTTTGTATGGAAAGGTAGAGAAAGAGTCGTAACGAATGCATATCGAATCCCAAATTATCAGAGTATAGACAGTCTATGGCTGTGTAGTCGAAGTCGAATAGACTGTCCTTCACTTCACGCACAAACGAAATTGGAAACGACTCGTTTACCTCAACAGACGCCCAGTAACTAAAACTGAGCACAAACCTCATGCTTGGACTCTGTACGGGTCTATCATTAACGACTCGGAGTCATCCGCGACAATCTTGTATTGGGCTTCAATTACATTAGACTATGAAAAAGGGCTAAAATTACAAAAAACATTTGCAATCTATAAAATAGGACAGAAATATGTGTTTAGAAAACATTTGACTCGACTTCAGGTTTCACTTATTTTAAATAAATGTCAAATGAATTGAAAGTTTTTTTTTGAATAATTGTTGGAATTTGTCTTTTTTTATATTCCGAATAGTTTTTGAATTCAAGTGATTTATTTGCAATGAAGTCAAATATTTTCGAGTATTGACTCAAAATTAGTTTTCGATATTCAAAGTGATCTGAAATTGGAATTCAAAGTTTGGAGGAATGACTACAAGAGAGTCAATCCCTGCAAAAGTGGAACCCGTTTTCATTAATATAAGAGTAGTTTAAGTAAATATCAAAAGAGTAACTGATATATAAGGTGTAACCGACGCCTGTATTATACAATGGATTGAAGACATGAGAGGTCAGGTAGTTTCGCATCGATCATAGAGTGAGGCGTCAGGAGTGAGTCGGCAGTTGGTCATCAGTAAAGCAAAAATGTGTTTCATTTTGCAATCACAAAAAGACTGAGCCATATATTGTGGTAATAGTTGTTAGTTGTGGTGCTGTGAATGCAATGTGTGCTGTGATGGCTGGCCTGCAGCTGAGAAGAGGCGCACCTCTAATCATAATTCGCCAAACCATTTGATGTGTTAGCCTTATTACAAGTGACGGAGGCCACGGTTGACATTTAATTTGAACGCAGGTCAACGGCCCCACTGTTTAATGTAAAGTTAAAAAATAGATATTCAATAGGATTGGCTGTCAGACGGGTTCGAGGCTCTGATGAGTTCCAATATTGGATGCAATCTATTGAAGTCTTATTATATCGAGCCTCTCATGTAATTGATCATTTGCCATCGCAATGCTCCAAACTGCCTGTACTTGTGCTATGCCGGGCCAATGATGCATTGATGGCCTCTTCGTTTTGACATTATGACAGACCTAATGACATAACCGGATTCAGCACTCAATCATAAGAGAACATTAATTATTACTAATAGTAATTATAATCGTATTCAATTCACAATCAGGGGTAATAAGGGACAGGCATTTGAGACCAGTCAATAGACATACGGCCAATAAAACAACCATCGATTCAATCAAATGCTTTCCATTAATAGTTAACCTTTTTTCTACTTTTCATTCTTTTTTTGCCTTCAATTGTTTGTTTTACTTCAATTCACGTAATAAAAAAATAATTAAGCCTTCTTTCCACCTAGATATTTTCATACTCATATATTCTATGAATAAATCTCTTTTAGATTATTAAGGATTCTTGAAAATTAAATTATTTGAGAAAAAATTCAGTAAATATTGATTTATTTTTAGAATAAAGATAGTTTTAAAACAAAATATATTCAAACATGAACTTGCTCATTCAATAGATTTGCGTCGAAAGTAATAAGAATTTTATACTTTTGCTCTTGCACACAGAATTGCTTTTTGACTACAAAAAGAGACTTAACATTTAATTCCGAAATTATTTTTTAATGAAATGAAATAATCTATTACTCGGTGTTTGTCTGACACGTCATGAGTTGGTATTAGGAAAGGATAACATCTAATGAGTAATACATTTGTACTTTTTATCGACCACTTCGGCAGCTTTTGTCGGACTATCACTGCGATTATGACCCCTCAGAGCCCAACTCGTTATCACTACATGAATGAGTGATTGGAAATAGAGTGCACACAAACAGTTCGCACAGGGATGGCTAGACTAAGTAATTTTATGAGTATAGAATTTCCTCTTTGGGTAGTTTACATTCACAACCATTGAATTCAAAGACAACAGAAGCACTACTTTAGGCTTCAATCTGTTAGACAAAACTCTGACTTTAAATGTGCACAAGGTAGTTCGGCTATCCCTATTAGCCCTCACTTTTTTCATCTTTTTATATAACTAATTAATTACTCAGATATTTATATTTTTGAAAGTGGTTTGAGAGTCGACTTATTATACCGCTATTGGTCTCATCTATTGATTTATGTTTTAGATTAACTCAACCAATAAATAAATTAATTATCCTTTGAATCATCACTTGTTGCCTAAATTTCCCTAATGTTTACCGCAATCGGATGTGCGGTGTGTGTGCTCTGAGAATCTGATAGGATAGAGTCGAGTAGAATCTGTTGCCATTTGGCGTTGCTATCAATTATGGCAGTTATCAGTTAATTGATGTGCTGTTCAGAGCAACTGTTTGCTAATTATATGAACTGTTGGATAAAAGCAAATTAAAGCGCAATTAATTGTGTCTTTCAATCATTAGTATATACACTATATGTATATCATTAGAGACAT
The DNA here is from genome assembly GCA_034693445.1 of Edwardzetes edwardsi. Taxonomy (NCBI): domain Eukaryota; kingdom Metazoa; phylum Arthropoda; class Arachnida; order Sarcoptiformes; family Ceratozetidae; genus Edwardzetes; species Edwardzetes edwardsi. Next base: position 5,269 of record JAQFXL010000937.1, on the reverse strand, counting down.
GTTTGAAGAGAAACAACTCATTTAATGGTGTTGTGAACAACAACTGCACACAATTATTACTGCAGTTATTATTTTTATGTGAGCAGTGGTGTCTATTATGAGCTTGGCCAAAGTATATTTGCAGACAATTTATGTGACACATCACTTGTTCTGTCAGTGTGTGTCCCAACAGAGGCATTGAAGGCATTGCACAACAGAATTATATTCATAGCTTTCATACATTCAATTGGAGATTAACCCCACAAATGCTGCGAAGAATAGCACTTCTCAGCGATAGTGAGGCAAACCAATAATGGCTAACACGAAAACATGAAACAAGTCGGCATTGATGCCAACGACACGTACTACTGACTAACGGGGTTTCACTACTATTATTACGAGCTCTGCCAACACATAATATACTTTGAGTGGACATTAGTTTTCTCGTTTAGTGTTGTTGGTCATAGACTGCTGTCCCCCATATCCCCAACTCATCCATTATTAAATGTGGCTCAAAGTTAGAAAAGAAAGCTATGATAGTGTTGTTCCCCTTTCCTGCCCAAACCAAGAGCTAACGTATTGTTTTGTGAGCACTGCTCTTCATTTCCCCAGTGATTTGAGTCAAGCATTGCTCCAATACTCCAACTCTGATACTGTTGTGAGCATCCAAACAGCCTTTTGTGGCTTTACGGGCAGCTGTCTTAGCGCACAACAGTTTCATCAATATCACAGCACACAGTGCTCTATGTGCTCGATGTGCATAGGGATGGATAGGCCATACACTACCAACAAGATAAATAAAAATAGTAGAGAAATGCACTTTTGATGCTTTGCTTCAGCTCTGGTCTTACAGTTATATGAGCCTTAAATGACCGCTACTACTCACCAGTCACTATCACTAAAGTAATGTATGAATAAATAAATAGTTTGCCACAACTCTACTCACATCCAGTTATGCAATGCTTTACTCATAACTCATGTGGATATCAATCGACTGAATATATAGGAAACAAACAAATAAATAAAAATAATTTTTCACTGCATTTCGATTAACAAAATTAGTTGTATCGCAAAGACTGTCCTTTTTTGCACTTATTTTCATTGTATGACTAAATAGAATATAAATTCTATTATAGAATATATCAAACGACTGTCAAACCACTGAATCATTTATTAAATGCCATTTTTGTTAATTTCAATGTTTAGACGATCCGTTGTTCGACACCCAACTGTTCCTGTGATTGCTTTGCACCTGGAAAGACTCAAATGCGAAGTTGTGCCAAATGTAACCATGGATGGGTCTCACACGGTAAGACATCTCTGACATTGCCATCAAATTGCTCTCTGGGCTCATGTCAGGCAATCAATTGTTTTTTATATGTATGGCATATGTTTAATACAAATATCTAATGAATGTGTCACTGAATCGCAATATTCACAAAAGTATAGATAGATTCTCATTATTAACGCTCCGTTCCCTCACGTAATGTCAGTTATGAAGTGCATCGCTATTAAAGCACTGCTTATACACTGTATGTACTTTTAGTGTGTAATTCACTTTAATCGATATTAATTGAAACCTCAAACAAACTCTAATATTTTTCATACAATTCAGTTTTAAAAACTGCATTAGGTTATTTTTGCAAACGCCAAGCTTATTTTACTTCAAACATTTATAAAAAACTATATAAAGACCATTTTCAGTATAAATTTTGAACTTTGTTATGGATAGTCTCATGTAGTAGTCGTCTTCATTAGACAATTATGCATCGAATTAATATTGAATTCTTTATGAATTGTCTATCTTTGCGAAAATTCATTGATTTCTAACTATAAACGCAAACTGATATCGATTTCAATGATTACGACTTTATCGACCGTTTTATTGTTTTTAAGTATAGAATGCATTTGAATAACATTTACGTAACACTAATATAAGTTGACATCACTTTCAGTCATTTCATTTGAAATGAATCCGATATTGAAATAAAATTTTTGATTAAATTACAGTTAAAACTCAATTCTGTCGACCAATTTTGCTCTGGAGACAAAAGTGGGTGACTTTATGGCACAATTCAACCACTTTTTGCGTTAGCGTTAGTTTTTTTTAAAAAGGGTCAGACTATCAATAGGTTGACAGAATGCAACTCAGACTGTATTGCTCTGAATGTTCAGCACTGATAGTAAAATAGCAAACAATTTCTGAAATATGTTTTAATCATTTGTATGTTTGCTATTCTCTACTAAAATGAATGTTTGGATTCAATCGACAAAATAGTTTATACTTTGTTTGAGTTGTATGACTGCAGTACTAGCAATAGGTTGAGGACATACATAACAAAATAATCTGATTTCTTCATGCACTCTCGAAGCCTGAAGGGGCATAGGCATAGGCACAGGCATGAGTTGATGTGAATTCTGAAATAGTGTTTCAGTATATGAGCAGACAAATGTCGAATTGTCGACATGGGATGAGTAGTCAGGGGACGCACCAATCTTGACCTGAGAAATATGACTTTTGGGATCAAAACAGTGGGATATTGTCAGGACTGGGAGGTAGGAAAGTGTGCTGTTTTGCATTTGTGCGGTACTGATAAACTCGTAAATGACATTCTGAAATATTTTGATCCGATATTATATTAAACATTTAGAGAGAGAACTAAACTCTAAAATATTCCTTAAAACTACTGGTATTGCAATTGTGCGCTAATATGTCAGTGCAGTTGATAGCAGAGCACAATTGGCTGGAGATTTGGCTCTGTTTGCCTCCTTTGCCTGGTTTGCAACTTAATATAATAGATTCTGGTTCTCAAACGTGAAATATCAAGTGATATGCCATATATGCCATACGCCATATACACATCGGTGTATATATATGGCATACATATACCATAAATGCGTTATATGCATGACATTGTCTGCCTTAATCTCACACCAGAGACTATTTTACGAACTAAGCTTATGTTCGCAATGTTGGAAAACTGCAAATTTTTTAGGTTAAACTTCATTGTAGAGCTCAATATATGGTGGCCTTAAGCAAGAAATTATACAGTCTTACAGTTGTTTGAACGCATCTCATGACAAATGTTTGCTCATAAAAATTGAAAAAATTTATTTATCAGAAAGTGTTAACGAAATAAGTTTTACTCATTTTTATTATTAAACCACTTTAAAGAATAACTAACTTTTCCCCTCAGAAGAGGTTAATTAGTTTACTGTCTCTGAACTCACAAATGAATTGTTATTTTCAATTACTATTTTAGCTGCAAAACCATTGACAGAAACAATTTATTTCTCTATTTTCAGTGAAGGCTAAGAAAGAGATATCGTTTCAAATACTTTCAACAAATGTTAAAAATCATTTCAAATTCCAATGAATTGAACTAATATTTTGTGAATCAAAAATAGTTATAATAATAATATGACTTCTTGAAAGAATGTTTGAATGTTTGTATCGTCTTAGCTAATAGTGAGCAAGGTCAATGTTAATATAAAAACATATTTATTTGGAGTCTAATTATAATTAGAGTTAAGCCTATGATTGAATTAAGGAAATGATATATAAATAGTGAGGTATGAGTAGTAGAGAGTGAGATATCCATTGCTTGAGTGCTAGTATTTCACATAAATGAAGAGTACGTTTAAAATACCGCCGATTTCGCTTACGAACAGCTCCGGGCAGTACATTAGAGGTGATCGCCGACAGACCACGAATGCTACATAAATCAGACTCACGTCACGGGGCGCTCGACAGTGTTGTAGCCAATTGTGGAGTAGTAATCGTTTGCTTGATATTTGGCTTTCGAGACAAAACACGACTTGAGTGGAGTCAATGGTAAAGCATATCAAAAACAATTTCTCCACACCCTATACCCAATTGAATGCTTTTGGGGCTCACTATTAGAGCGTACTGTCGTTAGACTCGATTACAAATTAACCTGTACTGAACTGCACCGCATCGGCCTATTGAGAACATGCCTCACAGTTCAAGTGAAGCTATTTCGGGCCCACCTTTAATACGGGTCGTTCTCATTTGCATGTTGATTAAAAACGGGACCCGTTTGAGTCTGCGGTCGTCTTTGTTTTTGGAGCCACTCCAAAGTTGTGACAGAAGCCCTTTAGGGTAACAGCACTGGCAGATCACCAGCACTACTATTAGAAGAATAGCCAATAAATGGATGTAATTCGGCGAACCTTATATCCCTTACATATGGTCAATGGGCGAGAAGGTGTAACTCTGCTCATCAAAGTGATGTGTGGCCGGTCCTGCTTGTCCTGAGCTGTGTTGTGTTGCAGAGTTGATGACAGAGCTGGAGGCGAATCTGATCGCATATTCATTGTGATTCCTCCTCTCCTTCATAATACCGGATATGTCTTTTAAATGAAAGTCGATGGGGAATACAAAACTGGGCTCGGTCTAGGTCTGCAGGCTTGATCAAGCCATCGAACCGGGTGTATCACTCTTTAATTTATTCCAATATATAAGGACAGTCAAGTGATGGGTCTCCTGCAGAGCCGGTTAGAAGTTTTATTAAACTCAGTTCATAAAAGACTGGATAGACTTCAAATGTTGAGTCAAATACATCTGCCATTCATTTGATGACACCATCAGACCCTCAGTTACTCCAAACACCAATTATTGTTTGCAATGCCATTAAAGCACAAAATATCTAATCCCATGATATTTAATGTCATGTAATTAAAAGGTGTAAATGATGTCAATCTATTCAATTCTAATCATTGAAAACATCGACAGAATTTCTAACAAAAACTCGATTTGTATGAAAAGATTCTCCAATCAAAACATTCAGATATTCCTTATAATTCAAGTCAATTATTGCTTAATAGAAAAATCATTGTTTAATAAATGACATCAAATAAAAGTCATTCTCTCAATAGAAACATTACATAAATGCGTTCAAACATTTTTCACTAATTTTCATTGAATTTATTCCTCAAATTATCTCAAAAGTATTACATCAATAGAATTAAATACTATATTCTTTAAAAGTTATTTTAAGATTCTATAAAATAATCTAAATTCGAGACAAAAAACTTTTGATATGAAAAGTTTGATTACTTGTAAAACTTGCCGTTCCTTAAAACCTCTCCCTAATATTATTAAGTTTGACCATCCCTGGTATGGCCATAAGTATATCATTCAAAACAAATAGTAAATATATTGACAAGGGCAATGGTTCCCTCTCTCTCTCTCTCTCTCTCTCTCTCTCTCTCCTCTCTCCTCTCTCTCTCTCTCCTCTCTCTCTCTCTCTCCTCTCTCTCTCCTCTC
>JAQFXL010000936.1:0-15150 GCA_034693445.1 Edwardzetes edwardsi | reverse complement strand
GGAATGTCCTGCAAATATGAATAACTATCACCGGAAGACAGGAATTGTTGCGCATCTAGTTCACATTTGTCTTTAAACCCTGTATTACTGTCCACCCAATTGTCATCGCATCGGTCAATACCATAAACAGCAGCGATGGCTAAACCATTGCTGAATAATTCGATACAAGAGTCTGATTTGGGCAAGTTCAACTCAGGTAACAATTCGATTGATATTATATCAGCGCAACAGTCTTTGTAGAGACCACATAATTCATCGCACATACAGTGGGTCTCGTTTGGAGCAATGAATTGTCTAGGAAAACATAGATCCCATTCTTCATCAGTTCCATCTCTTTCGTCTTCACAGACTCGGGCGTCAATTCGTTCCTTTCTTAACTCTAGACTTAGCTCAGGTAACTCATGAGCGCCTGATTCTGAGGCACATTTATCGAAGTGGAGGAACAATAGAAGAAAAAAGTTTAAAATAAGCATAAAATTTGTGAACATTTTTAACTCAAAACTCCTGAAGTGACGCAAAATTTACATTATTTCAGTTCTTAAGCACTGTTTGAGAGATTGTTTCAAACAGTTTTGCAAAATTAGTTTAACTTTCTTTGAGTTAGACATCAATTATTGTACAAACAAACACTGGCACTGGTATATCGGTTCTGGTATTCTGTGTTCAATGTATTGAACTCCTACTCATTTCAATACTTATTAACGAGTCTAGCATTTGTTGCATAAGCCCTCAAATTAGCCTCTCATGAGAACCAATGCCATTAACGAGAGCTCATCCTTCAAAGTAAACATTCATTTGTTTAACAATACCTCTGAAGAGTAAAAGTGAAGAAATTAAAGAAAAAAGTTTTAGAGCTTTCCTGTCATCCATTAGAGTGTATGACAGCAATGGTTATCATAAATAATTGTTTTGTATCGCAAATTAAAATTTTTCAGTCAAATGGCCGAAGGGGTTGGTTTTTGGCCACATATTTATCTTAAGTGAGTCTACAGTTTAACACAAACTATTCCTGGAGTGAAGATTAGGATCATTTTGACAACGATTTATGGCTTCATATGAATTAATTTCTCACAAATTAATGACATATTATTATTATTGTGGAGTTGTCTCTGGTTTGGAGCTCAGCCTCACTCGAGTGCCTCAATTAGGGCCTCATTGAGACTGAGAGGCGATACAAACGGCACATAATTCTTGAGACACATTAATCTCATTTATAAAATGATTTTCATTTACTCCGAATTTAATCCTTAAAATCAATTAACTCTAAAACTCAATGAATTTCATTAGTCTTTAAATTATTTTATTGGAAAAATTGAGTCCAATTTGATTCAGTAATTGATTGAAACTTATTTATAACAAAATTGATTTTATCTTAAACCAGACTTCTTTAATAAAATTATTGCTAACTAATGAGGAGCGATTTTTATCATGCTCACTTTTGGCGTTCATTAAATAATTATCTGGCAAAACATTTGGCGAGAAATGAATTATCAGACAATCATTTGAGTTATTAAACTTCGAATTATTAATTATGACTCAAAATATTTTGACTTTTGTGTAGAAATATAATTACAAATTTAATTTGATTTCAGTGATGCCCAATAAGGTATAGCCCATCCAAATATCCCCTGATTTTTAGACTTGAGTTACCCCCTAGTTTTTTTTGAAGATTGGACCCCCCCCCCCTGGAAAAAAAATTCGGAACCCCTTGCCTGAGGTCGGGTACCTCAGGCATCACTGATTTTATTTTGTATTATAAAAGAAAGCGATTTATTTTGTCTGATAATCAATGAATCGATAAACTATTTATTGCTTTTTAGCTTCAAATCAATGAATCTATAAGTTTAACATTAAATCAGACGATCGGACCATAGATTAAAACATAAATACATGAAAGCAAATATCAATGAACTTGAACTGAATAACACGATTCTATATCACAATAATTTGCATACAATTTGTAATAATAGCGCTCAGACTCAACAGATTACAGCTCTGATATCACGTGAAATGTAAGCTGTGCTAGATCCAATTAAGGCTTTGGAACGCAATGGTGTTCGATTTCTTGATAGCCCTTTTGAGACTGACTGAATGTGTGAACTTGCTAACTTTGATGAATGTTTTATAGAATAAACAACTTTTATTGTAATCAAAAATATAGTTTTAAATTCAAAACAATTAATAATCAAATATTAAACAAATATTAGAATAAATTTTGTTTGAAATGTGAGCCAAATCTTATCCGATTAACAAATATATAGAATAAAACTGATAATAAATGACATGGATATCAAGTTAAACAAATGTCAAGTAATTAATGCTTACTTATCTAATGTTATATATATAAGGGGTTTATTTAATTAGTGACTTTCATCGATGCAAGATCATTAATTTGATAAAATTTAATTAGAGATCTAATATTCATTGCTTGTCAGAAAGGGCTGAATCGACACAATTCTTGTAAACTTTGAATTTCTCAATCATCTCCTCTTTTGGAAGATATGTTTCGATATCTTTTTGTTTCCTTTTCATACAAATGTGAACCTTTTCTCTGTTTGTTTGAGTCTTGCAAAGAGATTTTTGAATCTCATCTCTAGTGAGTGCACTGGGAATGGCCTCATAGATACACGAATCCATTGCCTCCAAAAGCTATAAAAAAAAGTTACTCAAAAATGACATTAGAAATTAGAAAAATGTCAAATTAATTGATTACCACAAACGGCAAGTTTTCTTCCATACAATCTATCATCAGATCCTTTGATTCTTTAGATATATTATCGTCTGAAACATAAATAAAATTTGTGAACATTTTAATCGAAAAAAAATGCTGAAAACGCGTTCAAAAATCGTTTAATTTATTCAACAGAATTTAGGTTAGGATTACAGGTATGTCTGCTACTAACGGTTTGCCTCTATATTGGGAACCACTCGAAAGTTGTCTATCAATCAAAATTCAAGGTAACCATTACTTTGACTTTTTTTGTTCTCTCAGTTCTAGTTTATTATCAATTCTATTGAACTCTCAAAAGGAAATCGATTCTCAAATAAAGAGTTTTTTTACTTCAAAGAACTTTCAATTAACTCAAAGCTTTTGATCAATTAATTAGATTTAGAGAGTATTTTATTGTTTATTAATCAGAGATTATACCCTTTTATAATTGAAATGATATTTTTAATTTCCAATTTGTTTCTCAGTAGGTGTTTGTGTAATAAATATTACCTTGGCTTTTAAAATCAATTCTGTCGTTACGGTTGAAAACTGAAATTCATTTCATAGGAATAATAAAATTTGGTTTTTCGGTCACTTGTTTTGTATTTGCAAAACCAAACACCGCTTATTGCAGTGATTGACTAAATTATAGACTTTTAAAAATTATTCCCTTGCTGCAATCAGTTTTAACAGCTTTTTCGTATCACAACAATAATAGAAAAGTTCATATTTTCGTTGTGAGGCCTAAACCCCTAATTCTATTTCTTTAGGCGATCGGAGTGGAGCTCATCTGCACTGTTTGGCCCACAGCTAATGAATAGCTTGTAAATCATTATCCCTCTCAACGGTCTGAGGGCTATCCTTGAGAGAAAAAATTAACCTATTTAGGTTGTGCTCAAAATAGTTTCGTAGAAAAATATTTTTTCTAATTTGAGTTCCGAACGAACAATAAAGTGATTCAGACAACAGGGAAAGTGAAGTCAAGTTATGTCTAAGTCTTATGGTATGTCTTACCGCACAACTTCTTTTGAAGCATTTCAATCTCTTCACTGTCGATGATCTCATCGTTGCCGCTCACCATAAACGCCATTACCATCGACAAAAACAAGAGTTTCAAAACTGAACTCATGTTTCCGACACTTTTTTATGACAAGTTTCAGAACTTTTATGACAAAATTCTACAGAAAAACAAAGTTTTTATAACCGTTAGAATTGTCGCAAAAGTCCTGAAATATTCATAACTTTAGACCAGATATCAAATAAAAGAATATTTTGTTTTGTTTTGGGATTTCTTTACAATATTCGCAAAAATCTATTCATATTTTGTGAATAATATATAAAAATAAATATTTGCAGACTTTGTGAAAACAATTTGAGTTTACATTAGAGACAATTCATACACGAAATGCCGTTTTATTTACTTTTGGTTTGAATTCAGTATATTTTGACTATTTTTTTGCTATATTTCAAAAGGCTTTTATTTCTTGTGGTAACCTTTGACCCCTTTGACGCTTTCAAACCATTGCATTCACTTTGAAACCCGATTCCCATTCCCCGACATTTATGATTGGGTCGCACTTCTGTACAACACTTGTATAGCAATTGTAAAGCACTGGTAATACCTCAAAACGGCTTAAATTAGTCGGATTTGGAGTCAGTTATTTGATTTAAGTTGAAAGGCATTGATATGGCATTTGTGGCACTTCTAAGACAGTGTAAAGAAACGGAAAGAAAAAAGTGAAGGCGCGAGAACTTCAGTGCAGTCATCCAGTAATAGGGCACAGGGGCTGAGGGGAGAGACAGAGGAATTGCAATTACTTGTGAGCCCCAATTCTCTACTTCTAAACAAGAGGCTAACAATTGGTGGGAAAATTAGTCCTTGAAGTCTAACTTCAAAGTGAATCCAAAAAGTTATTTAAAATAACAAAATTTGAATACCAAATAAAAATTGAATAAAAAATAAAATCATTAGAATATCATTAAAACCATTAAAATACTTCTTATTTCAAGTCTTTATTTGAAGATTGAATTTCTCTGTGATTTCAATCTAAGTTTAAATCAAATTAATTGAAATCAAATCCCAAATGAAAGCTAAAGTATAGATAGTTTTGACCAAAAGCTGATATTTTGGTACTTCTTTGCATTCTTTGGTAGTGAACGGAATAATTGACGAAAATTGTGTTAATGTTTTGTATGGATGGCTAGCAGTCATCGAATAACATAACCACTCCTTTTGCTGATAATCAAAGCTTGAATGGAGTGGTGGACCTGATGGGACCTGACTTGACTCGACTCATGCAGTTGCTTGGATACTACCATCAGATACAACCAGCCTTTCATACGATTCACGCCAAACGCATTCTCCACTTCTCCTGTGCTCTCAATTCAGGCACTGACTGCAAGTTTCACTTTTAGTACTCGACTCGTATCGTAATGTAATGATTGAGACACTTGTTCTCCTCTATAAGCTCTCCAGACATACAAACAACTGATTTTCTCTTCTAATTCTTACATTCGTTTGTTTATTATGTTTTGATTTCAATAATATTTGATCACAAATGAAGGCCTACTTATTGATCGGTAAGTTTTTTCTCTTCGTTTTTCTCGTTTTTATTTCTTGAATCCTAAGCTTTATTAGGAATCTTTCAAAAAAAGCAGCCTTTCTATGATTACTAGCTTCAGAATAGTAATTTAATTGTATCCGGTTTGTTTTTTATCAAACATCGGTAAATATTTCTTTCAAATTGAATATTCAAATATCACTTATCCAGGTCATTAGTCACATTAATTTTTTTTGAAAGCAACTTTAATCAATAGTTAAATTCTTAATTTAAAAAAAATTCACCCAAAACCTGATGAATAAATTTGTGTTCAACTCTCAGAAGTTGTCATTTTTAAGAAAAAAAAAACAATTTTTCAAATTAATGCCTTTTCTGGTTCTTCTCTTGCATTTGAGTAATTTGAGCATGGCCATCAATCCTTTTATGACAAAATAAATTTTTAAAGCAAAAATGTTGAATTGAATTGTTTTAAAACTTTGTCTCAAAGTTATATAAAATAAATATTAAGTATAAGTTAAGAAAAATAACAAAAGAATGAAAGACCTGATTGTGATCTCAATAATAAGAAATGAGTTTGAGTTTGGAGTTCAGTATCAAAAGCAACCGAAAAATAGGTGTTTATTGTAGTTTGACTGAAAACCAAGTTTAATACATTATATAATATATAATAGCTTTTATAACCTTGAACACTATGAGACCAGTGCTTTGTGAAGCTTTCAAATAGTTTTCGCACAAAAAAGCAAAAGTTTATTATTTTATAGAATAAGTTTGGATTATAGTTAAGGTTAGTATAAAAATAAATATTTAAGTTTATATAATAATTAATCGAAATATTTATAACATCCATGAACTGGATTTCGACCACAAATTTCCATTATTCTCAAGTGTTTTACACACATTTCATAGTCTTATTTCGAGATTATCTTTTGATTGCAAGAAAACTTGTATTTCAATGAACTCGACTCAAATCATAAAAAATTAATGATTTTTCATTTCGAGAATTCCATCAGAAGATCACATAAAAGCAATTGAGAAGAGAATTGAGTATATGTTTTGTTAATGAGTCGTATAATGATATTCAGATTTGCAAGATATCTCAAAATTATAGTTTGCTTTTAGTTTTTTCATCAAAAGATATTTTGTTCTGAAATTGTTTTTTGCATTTATTTTTCAATAAAACACTTTTGATCTGATTTTCTAAGTCAAAGGTATTTCTCATTGAAATGAAATAACAGGAGAGAGAGAGAGAGAGAGAGAGAGAGAGAGAGAGAGAGAGAGAGAGCGCGAGAGAGAGAGAGAGAGAGAGAGTGAGAGAGAGAGAGAGAGAGAGAGAGAGTACCTTACTGTTGAATCGATTTATAAAAGATGCTAATTCTAGAGATATCTGAATTAAATACATTTAAAATTTCCAAAATATGTACAAAATTCAAATTAGAATTTACTGAAATCTATCAAATAAATTGATTTGATTTTATCTGATTATCCCAATTGTTGCAGGTTATTTTATTCAAACTGAGGTTTCAGACCAGAGGCTTACTTGTTCACATTCTTTTCTAGTTTCTGTATCTTTGAGATGACAAAAACGACCTTGCTTTCAGCTCGCTTCTATTAATTTATGGTTTTACTGCAAAATTAATGTTTTTATGACTTCTAAGAGATTTGTTTTTCACCAAGTATAATCAATCTTTTGACACTTTTAAGCAAATAAATGTAAAATATTGCTGAATTTGTATCCAATTTTGTCGTTAAAATACGAAATTCAATCTTTAATTATGAATTTAATAAACAAAATGTAAATTTTACGATAAATTAAGTAAATTTCAAAATGAATTTGATTTGAAAAATAATTAAATTTTATTCAAATTTTGTTTCAAATATAGAATATTATATTTAATTAAAATTTTGATCAAAAAATAAAATCATTTAAAGACATATTTTTTATCACCAGTAAAGTGATTTTGATCTGTAATAAGCAGCGGGTTGTCTCGTATAGCCGACCAATCCATGTGGGATAAGTCCAGGTGTCAATGGAGATCCTGGGGCTAATAAAGGCTGTCTCACAAAGAATGGTGCTCTCGATATTGAAGATTGCGGGTAGAATATAGGTGGGCCAAGATAAAAACCTGGAAATGTGGCATTTGTGGCCACCACTATGCAGATCAGAGTGAGCACAACCTTTCGCAAATTTATACAGGTTAATTGAAAATATCTTAGGTTTGACGACAAATACTTACCAATACTTTCATTACAAAGTCGTGATATTTCAGTCTTTCTAAAGAATCGTTTAAAGTTTTGATGTTTGGATGTCAGTCCTATTTATAGGACTTTACAACTTCGATATACCACAGATTTTTTACATTTTGATTTTCCAGAACATTCCCGACTCATTAGTCCTCCCCTTTACAATGATTTATTATTTGTAAACACACATTTACCTCAGTGATCACGCAGCACATGTCCTGCACAGGTCAATATAATCATGAATCTAGAATTACGTATATATCAAATGACTTGAGTTAATTCACTTTTGGAATGACCAAGGTTTACAATGTGGGGACTTTTTAGAGATTTGATAAAAAATACACTGATAACATTGATTTGAGCTAATTTAATCATGCTCAAAATATAAATCGCCAAACTAATCAAGTAAATATAATTTTTCCACAAAGCAAAAATCCTTAAGAATTTGCCATCTTGGCTTGGTCATTTCATCTTTAATGGGAAAAAACAATTTAATAATTAATGGAATGAAAAGGTTAAAAAGAATTTCCAGTTTTTTAACTTAACATTGAATTTAATGACCAAAAGTAGAGTCCATTCATTGAATAACTAATGATTAATTGAAAACTCGATTGAAATTAGATGAAAGAGATAATGGAATGCCTCTCATCTCTCATTTCATTCGCTTCACTACTAAACTACTTTCACTTTTTCCAAGATTAATGTCCCAAAAAACGCATTAAAAAATTGAGTTTATTCAAATTTGAAAATATTCAAATTAAATTGCTTATTATCGTAAATACAAGGTACAAGGTGCTTCAATAAACTAACCCCACAATGAGTGAAAACCAAAAACGTATTAACCAAACATAATTTAATATGTTCTTGCAAATAAATCACGAGATTGGTACTCAATTAGTTGATAGACAGAATTTTGCAAAAAAAAATAAGGCGTTAATTTTGTACTGATTTAATCAAAGGTGAGTTATAAGTAATACAAGACTTATAACAAAATCTATACTTTTTTTAAATACATTTTTGAATTTGATTTTTAATAATTTCAAAGTTTTTTTTCAGACAAATAATTAATTCGCTTTTTAAGTGAATAATTAAAACTTTATCCACATTTTAAGTGATATATATTTTTTCACTGACATGTGATCAATAAGTGATTTCTAAACTGGGAAAGGTCATAGAATGTCGGTCGTTATTTTCAATTAAGTAGATAAGAAACCGAAATCAACCGACTTTTTGCTCATCCCTTTTGAATACATAATTAGATAAAAGTTAAAAACCTGTGATTTTTTTTATAACTCATTCAATCAGAACGTAATGAAGGGTTGGGTTAGAGAAGGCTTCAAATCTCTCTCTGATTGACTCTTTTTAGACCGTCTCGATGATCAAGTGGGTGATGTAACAAAGGCGAAGAATTGCAAGCTATTCAGTACGTACTAATTGAACCATGCTAAGAGGATTAATGCAAGTAAATATTCTACTGAATGAAAATAAAAATACTTTCTTTGAAACTTTTTTGAACGTTGAAAACAAGAAAGCTAAGTGATAAAGAAAGACTTACCCAAATTTCACCTTGGGCCAAGGTCTTGCAACGAATTTTCAGACTATAAAAGGTGGACACACTTGCAAGACAAGCATCAGATCGCAGAATCAGTATTATATTTCTTATTCTCTAAGAAAACCCACAAAACCTCCACTAAAATGAATACTTTCGTAAGTTTTCTGAGAATAAGTTTTTAATTGAATCCAAATTTTAATCAAATATTTAATTTTTATACTTAAGGTTTGCGCTGTTTTGGCCGCAATGGTCGCCTCTTCCGCCGCCACTAATGGGCTTCTCGGAACAACACTGGTCGGCAGTAATCTCGGTCTTGGTCTTGGTGGTTATGCTCCTATTGGATATGGTTTGGGTGGTTTGGCACCGATCGGCTCTTTAGGACTGGGATATAACACCCTTGGTGTGAACAACCTCGGTTGGAACAACGTTGGTTGGAACAGAGGACTGATTGGCGGTACTATCTTGAACCGAGGACTTGTCGCCCCTTCAATTGCACCATACGGTCTTGGTCTTAGAGCCAACTCACTTCTTCTGCCCCAATCAAGAATCATTAGTTCTGCTCCATTGATCGCACCGTACGCTACCGCTCCTCTCGGACTCTCAAAGACTGTTCTCTGGAAAAAGTAAATTTGTATTCAAATAAAACCAACAAAATGTTAGTTCAAACCAACTGTTAATCGATTGACAATTCTTTTCATTCTTTTGTTAACTTATATTCAAACAATAAAATTGTTATTTTTTGAGCAAAAATATTTCACAATTATTCAACTGATTAAGCAACTATTAATGAGCTAGTTGCAGTTAAGTAAAATTTTCAAAATGAATTCATTTTGGAAAATGTTCTCATATTTTGCTATCAGAGGATCTGCATGATTCCAAGATGGCCAAGATATTTTTATTAGTCTCATTGCTGTAAAACGAAATATTAACTGCCAAGGTGTTAATTGAAATAAAAAATTGTCTAAATAATAACCTGAAACTTTATTTTTAAAACTGCCAAGTTCCTATTTGCACCAATTACATTTGACTGAAATAGCAAAAACAAGTAATCAGTTTCTGTAAACAAGTATTAAATATTTCAATTATAAGAGCGTAAAATCTCCAGTATTGAGCCATCTTGGAATTTATTAGCATATCTTGCTTCTATCGCATCAAGATGAGTCCAACGCGGCCAAGGGTTTATCCTAAACTGTTTTACTCCTATTTTTAAACAAAAACAAATTAGATTTGAAATGAATGAATATATTGAAATAAATTTACCTGGAATACTCCTGTAAAGTCGTCTGCCATCGGTAGGATCGGCCAACTTATCATTCAGTCCTTGAAATAAATATATGTCCTTTGAAGTGATATTTTCGAGAGGGTAGCTTGGTGACTCTACACTACCGTACAGCTCAAAATTTTTGATAGCACCGAAATTGAATTGTGCAAAACGACCTGTGTTAATTGATTGAGCGAAATGCAATAACACCCTTGATGAAGTTGGATCAAATGAGTTTGCAGTGTAAACCGAGACCCTGGACTAATGGAAAACAAATTAAATTTATAAAGTTTCAATTTTGCCATCAAATTACTAGATCAGTATTTAACATATCCTTTCCATAAAGGAGTTCATTGAAAAGTACGCACAGATAAACTAAAACACCATTTCCACAGATAAAGGCACCGATGAACTCAGCGACAGGCACTGGAAGACCGATGCTTATGGCGAAGTATCTATTTTCATAATCAATACCAAACTTAGTTTAAGAGCTTTCAATGGCAATCTTCACCTGACAATGGGCTCGATAGGTGCCAGCGCTCTAAAGAGACTTTTGGTGTGACCCAAGAAGGCGACGGGTGCTAATCCTATGAATGGACGGAAATACTTTTCGTAATCGGGTCGAAGTGATAACAACACAAACCAAGTGGTAGTTCCCAACGAATCACCGATAAATGAGAGCGTCTCTAAAATTATAGTCCAAACAAATTCATATGCTTTTGATTAAAACCATATTTAAATGTTTTAAAAGTTACCCTTTTTGGTGATGTCAAGCACACGTTGGACAGTGGCCGGAACGTCATACAAACCTATCTCTGTTAGAGTGAATTTCCAGTATTTTGGATCTATATATAAATAAAGTGGTTTTCATCTATTAATCAAATGGCGTTGAATTAAATATTAAACTTTTGCTATAAAGATATAGGAATTTTTTGCACCTAATCTGCTGAGATTAACATGTTCATTGGAATATTGGTTGCCTCTGGTGTTGGCCAACCATACGTCATAACCACAAGCGCTTAAAGTAAATCCCAGGGTGGATGTTATGTTTGATTTACAATCATTGATAACAGTATTATTGTCTTCAGAATAAACACCATTTTGATTGAGTCTACCCTTTCTATTCCTAAGAAATGCTTCTGCAGAATCGAAAACACCATGCCACATTAGAACCGGTTTAGGCTTTAATTGATCTGGTTTAATATAGGGATTGATTATTCGAAATATATTCAAAATGTAACCGTCATCTGTGATCACAGAATATTTCGACGATTCAAATCCTCTCGAAGACAAAAACCCTTGCTGAATTAATTCAATAATTTCATTAACTGAGCAGCTAGTTTAATAAATAATAATTTACCACATCCAAATAGATATCTGAGTCATTGCTATATATTTGACAAACACTTTGATGAAAAAATAAAATCAATATATTTGTAAATAAAGAAAAATTCATTTTTGAAAACAATATCTTCAAAAGAGATTTGAGACTTAAATAAAGATATTTTTTCTATCAAAACACCTGAATTTGAAAACCATCTGAAAATCTGTTCCAAAAATAAACTGTTTTCATACCAAAAAACATAATATTTTATATAAAAGATGTTATTTTGAGAATATTAAAAATAGTATCAATAGAATAGATCATATATTCCTCGTCATATATTCTTAGATTTAAAAACTTGATTGACCATTCATCTGATATCAATTTGAATAGGTCAAAATTTTCCCAATAGGGAAAGCCCGACAATTTTGATAGTTAACTGAAAAGATAACCGAATGCGACCGACCTTCTGCTCATCCCTTTAGGAATTCTGATTAAAAAAAGGGATAGTCTTCTTAGCTGTTGAGCCATTAAAAAAGATCAAGAGTTTAAAATAGAATATTTCTATTTTGGTTAAAGGTTTGACCAAGGTCGTTCAACAAGATCTTCAGTGTATAAAAGGGATGCGTTTCAAAGACAGACATCAAATCGAAAAATATAACAATTTTTTCTACGAAACAGTTAACAAAACTTTTACTGAAATGAAATTTTTTGTAAGTTTTCTATAAAATACTTTTCATTTCTTCATTAAAATTATTATTTTCAAAGATTTGTGTTGTTTTGGTGGCAATGGTAGCCTCTTCTATGGTGATGGCTGTTCCCATTATTGGCACAACATTGGTTGGAACTAATCTTGGTTATGGTCTGGCTCCAGTTGGTGGTGTTATACCAGTTGGTTATGGCCTCGGATACAATGGCCTGTCGAGCGGACCCTTGATAACTACTGGCATCAGACGATTTGGTGGTTTAGGAATGTGGGGAACTGGAGGCCTCTTATGGTAGTCAAATAATTTTAAGAGAAAAGCCACCGAATGTTCAGATTATATGTCAATCGATTAACATTTTTGTAACTTAATTGTAAATCTAATTTCAATAAACTTGTTAATATTTCAACCTTTTATTGAATTACCTACTTTTGGTATCTTGTGCATTTATTTAGCTCAAGAGAAATCATGTGATCGCATTGAAAAGCTACAAATTCCAATCCATTTAAAATAGCATCAAGGACAATCATAAGTTTAAGCTTGAGATTGCAAACCAACCAATTCTGATGCAATAATTATATTGTTATCAAAAAATGCAATACTGAAAATGAAGAAGACCAAGACCAAATCTAGTTATTTTCAAACTACCTGAACATTGATTGTTTAAAACATGATTTAGTCTAATATCAAATGATTTGATTGTTTTAAATAACTGAAAAAAAGATAAAATTACCGCTTTTGACATTACATTACACTCTTTGAGTCTTATGAGTCTTATCTTCGGTTTCCAAGTTATCACTAAAGAGACGACGGTATGAATGAAATACTTTTATTGATATTATTTTTTGCAATTCTTAACAACAAATGAGTTGAGAAAATGAATGAAATTTTGATCTTATTTTCAATAACAGTATTCAATATTGCAATCAATTGTATCCCAAGTGAGCGAAAAACACAATGGTTTTAAATATAATAAATTCATTAATTTACAGTAAACAACAATGAGCTCAAGTTGGAGATCTGGGCCCTTCAAAATCCTGACCTTTTCGGAGGTGATATGATGGGAGTGGACAGATCAGGCATGGTAAGTTCAAGTGCCAAGTTATAAAAACTTGTTAATTACATTAAGCACTTAGAAAAACAAGACACAATTTTTAGACAGTTGAGCCAAAATTTCATAATAAAGATCTTGGCAATTTACGATTAAAATAAAAACAAAATTCATTAATTGATCTATTCAATTTTTCAAGACAAACTTTAATGCAATGCCGGATATGAACAAACTGTGGCCGTTGGGAACTATTCCATTTGTTATCGATGGCAATCTAGGTGAAATTAGAGATAAACATTTGAATTGAGTAATAATTATGATTTGTTTGAAAGCGGCTCAAAGATCACTAATAATGACAGCTATGGATCAGTACCACCAAAACACTTGCATTAGATTTGTTGAGAGAACTGATGAATACGATTATATTCACATCAGTAAAGAGAATGGGTATAAAACAATTATTTTTGTGCAAGGTGTCACTCCAGACTTATTAAATACTTGAAAAAAGGAAAATCAATAAAAAGCTTATTTTATTCTGTAAATCATGGAGACGAAAACACCTTTCACCATTGCAAGAATCAAGCTCAATATACATGTATTTATTATTTATTTCAGGTGCTATTCATTTGTAGGCAGAACTGGAGGCAAGCAATTAGTGTCTTTGGGAGATGGTTGTCATTCAATGGGAACCATTGTTCATGAGTTGGGACATGCGGTGGGTTTCTTCCATGAACACCAGCGCTCAGATCGAGACGATTACATCGATATATTCACCGAAAACATAGCCAACAATCTGAACGATCAATTTGACAAATTGAGTCCCGAAATGAACAAATTGTTGGTTGAGTTTGATTTCAACTCTGTTATGCTTTACGGACCGTTGACTTTCAGCAAAGACGGAAAGTCTATAACTATGGCACCGAATGAAAAACATAAGACGGAGTTTATGCGTGAGGTATACCAGAAATATGGCTTGAGCAATTCAGATATAACCGCCACTCGGAAGCTCTATGAGTGCTGAAGACATTGATTTCAATGTAAAAGATATAAAATTAATGTAATATTGTATTCAAATACTTTTTTATTGGAAATTGTTTTTAACAAAATTCAATATATTTTTTCGATTAAAATTACGACGACTTTTAATTCTATGCAAACTTTATTTGCAAACATTTTTCAAACATTCATCTTTTTTTTAACCAAGATTATGTTCCAAATAAGAATTTGTGAACTCAGTTACTATTACTTGTCTTATATTTGAAGATTGATGAGTTGAAAATAGACTGAAAACATTGAAATTACACCAATTATTGGGTATTTTGAATACTTTTTTTGAAGTGAACTTGCAATAATGAATATTATCATCCAGTATTGACAGCAGTTTAAAGCATTTCATGCCAACGACATCATTGAATGAAAGAAAACAATAAAATTGAATTTGACATCAAATTGATTGAAAAACGTAAACAAAATTTATTAACTCTTTGTTTAATCAAAAACGTTACAACATTGAACAAGGTAAATTATTGCATTATTTTGATTCAACTAGATTGAAAATCGTTATATTAGAAATCAATATTGTTTTTATTTAAAGAACTTTAAAATAGAGCCAAAGTTTGATTGAATTCCTATGAGTCAGTAGAAAATTTAAATAATTATTCACCAAATTCATTTTAATTTCTTTTTATGGTAATGTAGTCTCTCTCTCTCTCTCTCTCTCTCTCTCTCTCTCTCTCTCTCTCTCAT
>JAQFXL010000935.1:0-15158 GCA_034693445.1 Edwardzetes edwardsi | reverse complement strand
TCCTGTAACATCAAATGAGATTCTAGATTCATTTAAAAGATTTTTTGCAAGGTCATCTCTTTCAAATTTTTAACCTATGTAAACCTTTCATAGTAAACATACATGTGTATAACAAACATACATGTGTACATATATGTATAAGGCATAATGTCAAGTTGTCAAATGTACTTGCGTTATTATTGAAATATCTGAATTTTGCTCAAATTTAACAACAATTTATGAATTTATTCTTCTTAAGTAATGTATTTACTTGTACTAGAGCTCAAATTTTTATAATTTTAATGATGAACTTGATTAACTTGATTCTTAGAAAAATTACATCAAATTCTTCATTAAAGTAATTGAGAGAAAAAGTTAAATAAGCAATCATGATACTTTTTCAATGAAAAACTATCATGATTTTTAAATTTTTCAATATTTGAAGAATAAAATCCATTTTTAATATAAATTTAAACCCAAAAGGTAACTTGGCCAGCTAATTTCAAAAACGTTTACACCCATTTTCTTATGACCTGTATTTGTGATGAGTTTAATATTAAATAACCAAAAATATTGTTTAAATTACAGAAATAAGCGGAAAATTAATGCTTAACAAAATTTTTGGTTTTCATCAGTTAAAGAAAAAGCATAGCTTTGATCTCTTTTTAGTCAGGCATAACCAAGGACGTAACAACCCCCTTAGTTTTTCGCGCTTGAATGAGTCTCTACGTTTTGGGGTCATTTTGGTTAATTTAGCCGAAAAAAGCCATTCGACGCAATTTTATTTCACTCTAAAGTCAAAGAGTTTGCTTAAATTTCACGATTGATTGAAGGAAATACACATCCCTGACCGTTTTTGGACCTAATACTTAATAGGGTAGGTCCCTTTAGGTTAATAATAGGGTAGTTATTATTTTTCTGAAAAAGAATTTGGTCGCAAAACAAATGTATTCGGATTACTTTTTAATTGGAAAATAAAGGCATTGAATTTAATTTATTATATTTTTTATTCTTCGGTTAAAGTCACGAATTGAAGAAATTTGAGATAAAATGAATATATGAGTACTCAATGAAAACTCATTTGGAATCGTATTAACTATTTTTGGAAATTATTAATTATCTTATCTATTGAATATTGAAACGGATTTTAACCAAAAGAGTCTTAAATTAATTTTTATTTTATACAAACTTTTGTGATATAAAACTCAATAAATGTCAGTAAAAGTTGAGAACAACTGCTTTGTGACAGTCTTTTCAGACTTTGTCACAAATTTAATTCTTTGTTGAATACCTGCACATTGCACCTGCACATTGTCTCTGCACATATCATCTATAAAATATTGTTATTCAATCAAACTAAACATTTGTTAAGAACAGTCACAACCTGTCGAGGCTGTAGATGCTTCTATCTGACCAAGGCTAAAAACCAAAAGCTATCAAGGTGTTTTAAGAAATAAAAAAGGCAAATACATGAATGAAAAACAATATTAAAAGATTGTCAGAAACTTAGCGAACATTCTCTCTAATAGTCGGCTCTAAAACTTTATTTAAATAAAACAACTCTTCAAACAAAATAACTGTTCGATTTGTGGCCTAACCCTTACCCTAACCTCAATCCTAACCCTAACCCTCATAGTTTAAAACTTTGTTTATCGTTTTTCAGCCAAACTTTATTATGTATTTAAAATCAATACAATAACTGATGGCTTCGGACACATCAAGAGTTAGTGTCCTCTCTTTAGGTCAAATAAAAACTTAATGAATTTTATCTTGTTTTTAGATAGTGAATGAAAAGTAGATTCTGGGTCAAAAACATTGAATAACTTGAAGAACAGATATATATTTAGGAATTCTAAATGAGATTAAAGTATTTTGAATTGAAGGCCGGCTTTGATTACTGTCTAATATATCTGTTATATCACTTTCATAAGTAAAACTGTAGTTTATTGATCCACTTCTAAAAATGTAGCCGTCTTTCCACTCAATAACTCTATTAAATAGAAGGATAGTAACGGGTAGACGCTTAAAATGAGCACAAACAGCGCCAAATATCCTATTCTGTCCACTAGGCCATTATTTACGCCTATACATTGATAGACATATTCATTGAAACCAAAGACCATTTTTTCGACCTATGAATAGAAATTTATAAAAGGGTTGTTTCATTTTTTCATACAATACTTAAGTTACTATAATTTTATATTTTTGTCGAAAGTTTCTAAACTACCAAGCTATTTTAGTTTTCAGAAAAAAAGAAAAAAAACAAAAATCAATAAATGAGTTATTTTTATACTCTTTTTAGAGTAAATATTATTCTGAGTAAAGAGTACTGAAAAACATATAATGAGTTTCAGTCTGAAAAATAATTTAGTCTTTTGTTGATTCGGAACAAAGAGGTATTTGTTATGAAAATTAATAACAAGATATTTATCAAAAGTATAACACCAATAATATTTTGTGGCATAAAATAAATGAGAAAAACTCCTACTTATGTATAACATTGAGTTTATAGGAACTAAAATAGCGTCAGAATATTCTGAGCTTAGAATCAGACAAAACTATTATAGATTGAAATGAAAACAAAAATATAAAATACAGTGCAATGATTGCAATGTTTGCACTGAATTCTGGTTACAAACTATTTTGTGCTAATTTTAGTTGCTTTTAATTTTTCGATATTTTCCTCAAAACTCGGAAAAAGTTACAAAAATATAATTCATTAAATTTTTTGAAACAACAAAAATATTATTGCAGTTTTACAAACAAATTATGAGCAAATGGTTTGCAATTGAATCGAAAATAGCAATAATTTTCACTTAACTATTCTTTTTCCTCTGATTTATGTCTGTTTTCTAAACGGATATTCAATTTTATTTTATTTTCCAAAATTTTGGCTCTTATGAGACAACTCTTGCAATCAGAGCCCAGACTGAGGGAAATGATTATTATTATATTCTGACGAAAAGGAAGTGACAGCGAAAGGGTTAGTCAGACACAAGAATGAGTGTTTTCAGTGGGAACAACTTGAAGTCATTCAAGTAATGACCCACTACTTTTGTCATCTATCTCAATTATTCACAGTTAGAATCATTTGATGGCTAATGAATCACGCTGTGAGTAAATGAACCAGTTTAATATCTTATCTCAACATTTGTTGGGTTAACACAAGAATTGTCGCAGACTTTGGAATTCTTTTATTGCTTATATTTGCGCTGAAATTAGTCACAAATCAATTTAAGCGGTAATTTGTAGAGAAGTCAAGTGATTCATACATTTATTTTTAAATATTGTATTCGATGGGTTCGTGTTCTGGGAATTTCCCCAATTATTGATTTGTTTCAACCAGAACTTGAATGTCCAGATTTATAAAAATAGTATAACAAATGATTATTGGCCTGCCCCTTTCATTATGAGATACAGATAAAGTGGTGACAGTCAAGCTCAGGTAATTGAAGGAGTTATCAAGGCATCTATCAATATGATTCTTTAGTAATGTTAAGATCGATAGTTAGATAGATAAGTTATCGAAAATAACCTTTGATTTTCATTTGATTTGGTTTTATTTTAACATTAGAGCTGACATTCATTTGATCGTAACTTTCATTTAATTAACGCATAGTTTAGAAAATTGTTATCAAAATGTTAACGATTTTTGTTTTAGTTTCGCAATCGATTGTGAGTTTCAAATGTAATAAATGAATAATTTTTGCAAATTTCTGTAATAATTAATAGATTTCGATCAGCTCTCATTTTGCGATCAGGCGTAGTGTCAATCACTACCAAAACCTGGTGAAAGAGGAGGCATCGGCTCTTCAGAAGTTCATTTGGATTGACGCCGCGCGCAAACAACTCAATACAATTTTCGCTCGCTCATTAAAACCGTTGCATTTGAGCTTTGAATTATTTCTTCGAATGTTTCCAAACAAAAATATTGAACTAATGGTCAAATATTTCGACGAAGAGTTGGCCCCAAAACTAAAACTTTTGCCAAACAAAGAGTCACTGAAAGCGATAGGAATGGAGCCAACTATTACTCAAATGATTCTAAACACAGTATTGCCGCGAAAGGCCGAACCAGTGATGATGACGGCTACAGATCGGTTGAATCTTAGTCCAGAACCGCAATCCCTCACAAAACTTCTGGAAAACCTCTACCATAGAGAAGGACAAACACATGGCGTTTATAAAAGAAAATTAAGTCTCAGACAAAAGATCTATTCTTTGCTCTCAAACCAAATGAAAGAAAAAATTGACTTATTTCTAATCGGATCTTCATTGACTCATTTTGGAAGTAATAGCAGTGACACTGACCTCTGTCTTATTATATACGACTCGGAAGAGAAAGTGGATCATAAATATGAGTCGAGAGAGGCTGTGCTATCGAAACTCGAAGAGTTGAGTAGGATTTTGGAATCCAATGAAATGTCAACCAAAGCCGAAGTCATACCCGCTTTAGTCCCTATACTTAAGTTTATCGAAACTTCGACGGGAATTGAGATCAACATAAACGTCAACCGAGTGGTAACCATAAGAAACACCCATTTATTGCACACTTACTCAGGAATGGACCGAAGGGTCGCCCAACTTATCCTTACCGTAAAACTTTGGGCAAAGAAGAATGGAATCAATTCCGCATTCAATAAAAGTTTGACCTCTTACTCGATCTCATTAATGGTCATTCATTTCCTACAAAGCGTTTGCTCACCACCGGTGGTGCCATGTCTTCAGAGGACTTACCCGGAACTGTTCGTTGATGACGTGACACAACTTCGACTGACCAACGAATCTATTCAATTCCGAAGTACAAACAATCAAAGTTTGGGACAGTTGTTCACCCAGTTCTTTGAATACTACTCTTTATACTTCAATTACGACAAAGTCATTAGCGTCAGATCCGGTGCTGTCTTAGATAAAGACCTTTTGATATCACGGCCCGAAGTTAACGGAAGAATTTGGCAGTGGAAGTGTCATATCTGTATCGAAGAACCATTTATTGGGAGCAACTGCTCTCACGCTGTCCACGACTGCCAAATGTTTAGAGAGATTCTACAAAAGTTCATCGATACCTACCATCAAATAATTAATGGTTCCTTCACTCTGTCTTCCAATGGATTGGCTTTAAATTAATTGAATAGTTGTTATAGTTTTCCCTCATTTTGTTTTATTCTGAGACTGACTTAATCGCAAAGAAATGCTTTTTTAAAAACTCAATCGATTTGTGTTTAATATATAGTAAAGTATAGAAAAATACATTAAAAATATCTGAAAATAAATATTTTTCAATTTCACTGCAAAAGTACGCCGTCTTTATATCTTTTGTAATATTTTCTGCAAATTTTACAAAAAGCAGTTCTGAACTGTTTGTTGGCCACACCGTACAGAAGGGGATTGAGGCCCGCCGACAGTGAAGACATGGTATGCGCACAGTATTGCCACTGATATATATTCGTATAATTTTGTATATTTAATATTTTTTCGACGCAAACCAATAGTGGATACGGCAGAGCAATGATGGTAAACGACGCGATCACATATAGTGACCGTTTGGCCGTCTCTGCCTCCACCCGTCTTCTACCAATTGAACGGTTCTTAGTGTCCATAACACACACCTCACCATATATTGACGGCATCTCTGATGTTGGCGTTTGACCAGACACTGTGGAAGGTTCGGTTGCATTGTTGGTCATTTGCTTGACCATTGTTGCACTAGCGGTGATTTGAGCGCTTCTGAATGTGGTGTTTGTAGTCTTGCAGTGTTTCCTCACTAACCATATTATTTTTGAATAGAAGAAACCGATCAAAACAAAGCATATCAGACCATACGGGCCAATGATATATGACATGGCCTCATGTCGGGTGTATTTGTTGGACATCATACAGAATTCATAAGTTATTGTATCTGGAACTTTAAAATGAACCTATGTTAGACTAGTTCAACTTGAATAAACTGTCAAAGTTCAAAAACATCAAATATTT
Source organism: Edwardzetes edwardsi (assembly GCA_034693445.1). Lineage (NCBI taxonomy): Eukaryota > Metazoa > Arthropoda > Arachnida > Sarcoptiformes > Ceratozetidae > Edwardzetes > Edwardzetes edwardsi. The sequence continues at coordinate 9,203 of JAQFXL010000935.1, read as the reverse complement.
GTTTTCTATAATTAAAGATAATTTTGATAAAACTATTTTATGACTTTCTTTTCTAAACAATAATCTTATTGTTTGGTAATTAATGGTTCCATTAAAAGACGATTTCAAATAAAATAAAAGATTTGCAGATAAATCGTGTCGTAAACTAATGTCAAATAATTAGGAAAGTCTTTGTTTCGCAAAATATTGTCATTCTTTAAATATTTATATAAAAATAAGAATATTTGATAAATACCCAGAAATAACTCAATTAAAGCAATAAAGAGAGACAATAACCAACAAAATCCAATAGAAATATGAGTTATGTGTCGAGTCTTTTCTTTATCGAATGGATTTGCAATCGATTGATATCTTTCGTAACCTATTATTAATCAAAATACAAGACTTTGGTTTGACGTGAAGTTCAAAGTCATTAATACATTACCGACGGATACGAAGGCAAACGCTTGTCCTGAGCTAGAGATCGCGTGAAAGAAAATTTCACATTCGCACAACCACTTAATAGTCTGGGTACGATTATGATTGAACTCCAGTATAGTCCACATTAATGGTATGTCAACCCACGTCGAAATCAAGTCTATTACACATAAGTTCACTATCAATATATTCACTGCTTTTGACCGAAGAAGTGGTGTTTTTAGAATTACTAAAATGACCAGAATATTGCCCGGAATGGCCAAAATAGTGGCCAACCCCAATGAGATAGTTGAAAAAAGATATGTTATTGGTGAAATGTAAAATAAGTCTGACTGTGGTTGATCTGAGCCGAGACCAGTGTCCGAGATAATAGTTGATAACATTATATCCGGAATGAAAACTAATTCCTCAAATGTTTGAATGAAGGAGAGAACGATATGATCGGAAAGTCTGTCTCATATCTAAGTCGTGGTAACGGCTTGTGATCGTCTGAGTGACTAAACTCTGTATAGACCAACACCTGCCAACTCTACCAACTCTTGCAACTCTTGCGATGTTTGGTTTCAGTTCATATTGTGTTTGACTTATATATTAAATATAACGACAAAAAGTTTATTAGTTTTGTAGTGCAATAAATAATACCTTTAAATATTTGATGTTTACTGTTATTAGACTATCTATCCGTAAATGTAATGAAACGGTTTAACTATAATTCGAGTACTTTTTTCCATCGATTGTATTACTAAATATCAGACAAAGTATAGATCCTATGTATAGATCCTATACCTGTATATACCGTTTAATAGCTCTCAGAATCTAACGGTTCTAATGTTATCATATCATCTAAAATACATTATCCCTAAAATGATAGTGTTTTTTGTCGACACAATCATATAATAAGAGAATTTGTTTTATTTAATTAAGTAATTTGGAAAATATCGCATTGCATTAGGAAATGTCATTTTCTTCTCAATGCACTTATTATTAACTTTGGATATAAATGTCATTTTCGATGCCTCTAATATTTATTAGATAATGGATCTTGCTATTTATAACATATCATGTCAAATAACATTTCAAAACACATTTATTTTTACCATTTAATCAATTTTCAAATATTGTGTTTCACAAATTGAATTTTAATTAATTAAATGCTTTTTTAATTGATTCTGAGCACAATTCTTACCTCGACCTTCGAGTGAGTGAAGTTTGAACCAAAATATAATATTGCGTTTATACCTTTAAATAGTTGTCGGTTTGTTTAATAGCGCACATCATATCTGTTATGATGTCTAAGATATGTTAATTTTAATTATACTTTAATGAACTCAAGGCGACGCCAATAATTTGAACTTAGAACTTTACAAACAAAAAACATCAATTCACCCGTCTCAAATGGATTCTGGGTTACGTATAAGTCCGTGAAGTAACACAACTCTAATTTATATTCTAAACATTGACTCTGTTTTGAATACATTCCCATTTGATGTCAAACCCAAATAAAAAAGTTTTTAATGTTTGCTTTGAATGCGAATAATAAACAAATTTATTAATGCATTTCATATTCGCATTGATTTGAAAGCAATCAAAAAGCAATTAAAAGAATCAATATTTAGATCTATTAAACGATTGCAAACATTTTTAAATCAATAATTCGATTCTCAAGTGTTTTAATTCAAGTTTATGATAAACACAGCCAAGAATGAAGGCCTTGCACTTGATAATTCATGAAGAATAACCTAGAAAAACGTGTGAATGGAAAAGTTTGGCAATTATAATTTACCAATCTCCAATTTGTATATTGAGAAGTTCTTCGAATAGAATTCGTTGAAACTAATCGAAGAACTTTTTGAATCATTAGAAATCGCATTTCAAATTAAGCCGAGAAATTTGATATCTTCACTTTGTGAATAATCAATTTGTGTCCAGGTAAGGTCAATGCTTTTTTTCATCGCGAGTCGTTGATCTTGGTGATGTTTGATAGGATTGAAATACAAGCACAACCGAATCGATTAGAGTCAGATATATTGAGTAATTTTGTTTCTACTGGAGGTCGACTTACATCGGGTTCGTTTTCATCGCTATATACGCGATATAGAGGTGAGTATCCAATACGAGCGCACAGTCGGTAACCAACGGTTCAAATAATAATCCAAAGAGTTCTGGAATAATAAAAATATCCCGGATTTTAGTTTGAAATTCAAGCCTTGTTTGTCTCACATTTCAAACAGAAGAATATTCTGGAATTCAACAAAATATAAAAATTACCTTGATAATACAATTAGCTTTGAAAAAACTAATGAATTAGTACAATTAATTAAATCAACTCGTTTATTTTATTTATTCCTTAAACAACTTAAATAGTAATTACAAGAATTGTGAGATTTTTGTGATGTTATTATTCATCGAAAAAAATGGTCAGAATTGACAAAAACAAATCGCTATCAAAGTTTAAAAGAGAAGTTTTCTTTTACAAAAGAAGAACATTTTCATAGATTATATATTTTAATAATTAATGTCACGAAAAGTCAATGTATTTATGCTTTAAAATTAAATGTGTTTTTCAAAGGAATGTATGTTTTTTACATTTAATATCGAGAGAGAGATAAAGAGAAGAGCTTTGGTTTTTGGCTCAGATTTTTAAATGATATTTAATTAGAATAATAATAATTATATACTTGTATATCATTGTATATATTTATAGATTATATATAACTAAACATTTCTTTTTTCATTATATAATAATCCAAATAAACTCTAGAAATACAAAACGAGAATTAAGAGTGAAATTGATTTGGAAGACAGGTTTACATCAGTTTTCATCTTGCATTTCAATGAGTGAATTTTTTTTGTATTTTTATAGATTTTTTTTTTGTTTTGTTCAAGGTGAAGCACAATCATTTAATGAATCAATTTTTGTAAATAATTAACAATTAGGCCTTAAAAGGATATATATTAGTATTAATGATAATAATCACAAATTCAATGAATCTTGTCAAATGTGTTCATGATCATTGTTTTGTTTGCTCTTCTCGACAGAAGCGAAGGGAAACAGTATTTAAGTTAAGGTTTGATATATTCTTATATTAAAACAATTAATGAGCAGTAGTTTAGTAATGGTTTGTGTGATTTCTTCCCTCTCTTTACTCAGATTTATATAATATATGAAACTTAAAAATTCTAATCAAAATTCTCATCATATGATTGATTGATAATAATTGTAATAATAATTGTTTTAAAATTGAGAGTGAAATTCAATGTGTGATTTGTTTTGGAAGCCCTATTCAATCAACAACTTTAAACACTTTGTTTTGTCTCAATTATATGATTATTTAACTAATTTTGTTTCAATTCTCTATTTTTGTTTCTTCTTTTATAATAACCTATTGTTTTGGTGATAATTATAATAATAATTACAATCAAAACGTTTATTATAACTATTATTATAATTAATTGTTTAATATATTCTCTATTCGTCGAAATATAAGACTCAATAACCAGAAAAAGGCAATCAATAGAAGATATTAAATATATTTATAATATAAGTCATTTGACGATTGATTTTCTCAAAAACAAAAACCAATTCAATTAAAGACAGAATCAATTGCTTTGTGTGTGTTTTTGAACAATAGTTTACAAGAGAATTACAAATTAGTTTTGTTTAGTTTTGGAAGACTTAAAGCATTTGCATTAACATTATGTTCGGTTCGGCTCTTCTGCTAATGTATTGGTTCCTAACATTACATTTTGTCATATATATAGAATTTTATGGTAAAAATCATATATATATTTGTTTTGTAACATTAATATATCATTTGTTTGTTAGTTGTGTTGAGATTTGTCTCCAACACCGAACTGGAAGCCAAAAAAGAGCTCTAAGTTTCGATTAGATTTAGTATTTCTTAAGCCTCTATAATAACTGGTGTTATGTTGTGCTGCAGTTATGGCATAACTTTTCACGCCTTTCACGAAACGACTTCTGAGAGATAAGTGTATTTAACATAATATACCAAAAAATTATATGTTAGCCATCGTTAGACTGGTGTCACTGTTGTCAGACCCGACTCTTTGAGCGCTCGCGCCCTTACAGTGGCTTCTATTTCAGTCATATCTGGTCTGAAAAGTGTAGTCATTTTCTGTAAAAATATCAAACAATTTAGTTATTGACTTGTTTTTGAGGAATTCATAACTAATTCAAAGGTTTGACAATTACTTCAGCGAAGTCTCCACTTGTGTTCAGATATATATAAATGGCATAACCAGGAATGCAGAGCATTGATGACAGCGCTAAGAACCAACCTATCATTTCACCCCACCATGGGTATTCGTAGTCGACATATCTCAGAGGCTGGTATTGCACCAAACTAAAGACGAACACTCCCTAAAGCATTAAATAAATCAATTATAAGCACAATATTCTTTAGTTATGACCCAATTCTGTGCTTCTCTAAGATTAATAGGACGGCAGTTAACAAATGGCTGTTTGATAAATACTATCCAGGGTCGAATCAAAAATACGTTTGAATTATTGATTTCCTGACTTTGAATCTCATTTTAATAGTTTAAATATCGCAAAGATTTTCGAAAATACTTACGAAACAGACTGCAGGGGTAAAGAAGAACCAGCACAGTTTCCACCAGGAGCACAGGTTGCCACCAATCATGTCGTTAAGGTTGGTATAGTATCGACTGACTCCTGTCATTCAAACAAATTGCATATGAGATCGATATTTGCAACGCAACGAAAAATAGCAGAAATGAATAGTAAAGTAAAGTATTCCAACCATAAGACCAGGAAATGGCTATGACTTCGAAAAATACGAGATACAGGAGCGCAAAGCCAGACGATGCATAGAAATTGAATAACTCGAACCAATATATACCGCCCTTTGTTACCAATCGATTGAAGTTATCGTCAAAATAAAAATATATCAGAAAAAAGTTGTATTAAAAGTAGAATCAAAGACTCACTTCGACAACGAATATGAGTCCAATTAAATAGGATATAATGCAAACGAAGAGAATAAACAATTCTTTGTGCGGACGAAGAAGACGCGGCCACTCATCGATCACTGCTGTGAAGAAGCCCTCCATTGTGCAGAACTAATCATAAAAGAGATCACAATATTTGTAATTCAATTAACTCATCCCTCGATTCTCGAGACATACCGACAAAGGCTTTGCACTCAAAATAATTATATACATGTAATCATATCAGACATGACTTACTTGACTGTCCAGCCCTAACATTATGATCATCAAAAAGAAGAGGATGGCCCACAACGGAGATATCGGTAGTTGTAGTGTTGCTGATGGATATGCTAGAAAAGCCAAACCCGATCCTATTCACAAAATAAACTATCAATTAAGACAAACATATCATATGATTGGCACTCGTTTTCAATTATATCAAAAACACAATTAACTAAGAATTCCATTAATTATAAAATTTTGGGATAAGTTTTCTTTGAATTCAATACCAAATCATTTGAATTACAGAATATAATGAAAATTCTAGGAATTGTGACTCTCCTGAGGATTGGTTCCAAAGATTCTTAGTTTGTTGTTATTGGCGAAAGAATTTATGCAATTAAAATAGTTACTGGAAGTGATACATACCAGAAACAGCCACCTGTTCTACTGGCTTATTCTGTTCTTTAGCCATAAATCCAATAATACTGAAGACAACAAATCCGGCAAATATTGAGGTACCGCTGTTTATACACGAAATTATCAACGAATCCCTGGATATTTAGATATGTTTGAGACTCACATCATTTCTTAACAAACGAATACAAAGTAAATACTGAGTGTCTGAGCACTGCATACCTGTGAACGTTATTATGATATTTATTATAACTGCCTAATGCTATCCAGGCGCCTAATCCCAGGCCATATGAGAAGAATATCTGTGTGGCCGCATCGTTCCAGACCTGTCCAATAAAAAGCTCTTTATTTAATTGATTTAATGACTTTGAATACAGTTTGGGTTTAAAAATAGTTTTCACAAAATTGAAGAATAATTTATTTTGTAGGGAAAGGGAGAAAAATAACATAATTTCAAATCAATTTGTGGGGCATTTGTTTTGTGAGGTGTTGTGTAAAGACAATCAATTTCAATGAGAGGAACTGAACATTACTTGAGAATCACCCAATCGATCGAGTTTTGGTGTCAGATAAAACTTGATTCCATCCCAAGCACCGGGAAGTGTAATACCGCGGAACAGGAGAATAATAAGACAAACATATGGGAAGACTGCTGTGAAATATACGATCTGTGAAAATAATATTCTTATTAAATACAATATCTTTTCGACAAATCTTTATTTATAAGGTTTTGATAAAATTTCAATCAATTGTTTGTTGACTTCCTATCGATTGGATGAGATTTCGTAAGATTTCATTCAAATGGATTGCAATCACTAATTATTCTCAACTAATGGCAAAATTGGTATTTAATGTCTTCATGTCCTCACTCTTTGTTCAAAGTCTGTGGAAATTAATTTCCAATTCAATCCCAAAATACTTTTATCTCCAAAATTAATGAATAAGTAATGAATTGTGAGTTAAACACTTAAACCATTTGCAAGTTGTGTTCATTTTCTATTCTGTTCCCTTCGAGTCTATTACAGAACCGAAGCAATTCATGTATAAAACTAATTAATACTTTACTTTTAAATCTATTGTTATTTTAATCAGAATTTTTCACATCAAAAGTGTTGAGGATTTCTATTCAGAGTTGGAATAAATTGCATTCTTTTCCGACAATCGAATCAAAAAATATATCATGGTGATATTTCTATGATAGTGATTTCAAAAGAAATTCACATAACCGAGAAGAATTCCAAGTTGATATTATACTTATTTAATCTGTTCTTAATTTTTATAAATGCTTGTCTGGTGTGACACAAAATTTATTCTGATCATATGAACAGCAGATAGAATATTATTTTTGCCATTAGCTCATTGATTTCATTAGTTATCGAGCAAATTTAAAATATTACAATGAAATATAACCATATATTTTCATTAAACAATTTATTTGCAGACTTGAAGTACACATTCTATCAATTTTAGCCAAATTTGAGTGAAAGCTTACCTTTCCTGTCCACTTGACTCCCTTCCAAATTGCGAAATAACAGGCTATCCACGCGATAAGGAGTGTGAGTGCGAGTGGCCATCGCACTCCTCCTATCTCTCCCATTCCAGAGGTGACTTGCAGGACATTCTTTCTAGAAAAGAAGTATCAGTAAGTCTACGCACAACATAACTGAGGAATAACTCACTCCCAGTATTCTTTGACGGGACTCGTGAATAAAGTTGAGTTAATCCTACACTGTTGGTGTTGGGATCCCATCCTTATAAAGCACTCGCGCTCTGCAGCGGCCATTTCGTACTCGGACTTACACTTTGGAGAGTTCCATGAGTTGGAGCAGCCTCTCCAGGGCACGTCCCAGCTGAGCGAATTGTATAAATAATAAAGGGCCCAGGCGAGTACCACTATGTAGTACACATTTAACCAGAAAGCCATAACTGCAGCCGCATAACCCACCCCTAGCATAGAGAACATGGATTAGATTTTTAGTCAACAAATAGTAGCGAAAGAAAGGGTTTGAACACACAATCAATGTGTTAGATTGCAATCTTGTTCATCAATTGACCAGGGTATTCAATCAATTGAATTTCAATTATTTTGTCAAACGTTGAACAGATTTTTATGATGTCATCGAAATGAGAGATAAACTGAAAATATTCCTCTTTTTTATTCACTTTAAGGAAACAGCTTTTGATAAAAGAAAGCGTCAATTTTGATTTATGCTAGTTCAAATTGACAATTTGATTAAATAATCTTTTGATATTTTATCAAAACAGCCAGGTAATATCGGACAAATTTGCAAAAAAGCAAATCAATCAGTGACCCAACAATTCGAGTGTAAAAAGTCTCGACGGGAAAGGACTACGAAAAGTCAATTCTAACACTTATGTATAGTCCAGACATTCGACAAAACACTCTATCATTCATTTTTGAATCAAAAACAAAAGTAAAGCATTTCTTAAGATATTTCAATGTTTGTCAATAACTCAACAAATCTAAGCAAAAAACTCAATCAATAAAATACAATATGATGCCCAAGGAGAGAGTAAAACCTAAATACTCCTGAAAGGCTCGAGGTACCCCCAGCTTTTTTTGCTAGCCCCCCTAAAATTTTGGCTTACCTCTACCTATCCCCCCTGAAAAAATTCAATCCCCCTATTGGGGTCGGGTAACTTGGACATCACTGAATAATGGGTCACAAAGGGATGGCCAGTTTAGCTCAAACATCCTATCCAAACCTCATTTTTTTAGATTGAGCATGCACGTTGTGCTGAAAAACATGATTGAATTGATAGTAATTTTGAAAAATGTTTTTATGTATGAAAGTGTCTTATATTTAAATCAATGTTTTATGCGTTTATTTGAAGAGTATTTTCAAAAAAAGTGAAGTAAAAGTTGTTTGCATTTAATCTGAAAATTCAATTCATAACAAGAGTTTTATACAAAATGCTTATCCATTCATAAATTTTTGAGCAGAAAGCCCGGAATCAGCAAAAATTAGAAAAATATCGACATTTTAAAAGGCATTTGCTTTTAGATTCGGGTTTAATATAAGTATTAGCTTTGAATAGATTTTTATTAAAAAATATTAATTTTCATATAATCTTTAGGAGAGGGAGAGAGAGAGAGAGAGAGAGAGAGAGCAAGAGAGAGAGAGAGAGCGAGAGGGAGAGAGAGAGAGAGAGAGAGC
>JAQFXL010000934.1:0-15164 GCA_034693445.1 Edwardzetes edwardsi | reverse complement strand
CCAAGAGTACCCAAGAGTACCCCCTGTTGCCTGGGCCAATGCTCAATCAATACCATTGTTTGTTGAATAAGATGACGTTATTTATGAATGAATTGCTTTAAATTCACTCCATTTTTCACATCAAAACAAATCAATAGTTTTGTAAATTCATTCAAAACTCAAATAAACGCAAAGATTTCGCCAATATTTTTGTCTTTTTATTATTTATTATAACAATATTTAGAGTAAGTATTTCTCTTTCGGTTATCTTTTTCACAGATTGTCCGCTCTTTTAACAAATGGTTTGTTTGAGTAACGAATCAAATAATTTAATTGTATTTAGTTTTGATAATGGAATCACTGGACGATCAGTCAAACAGCAGTTCCACTCCTATGGTGGTCGACAATAATGAGTCCACCAATAAAGAGACCAATTCTGTGGAAATGGCCGCTAATGTATCCTCTAATGTCAAACCTGTTGGACAACCTTTGGTTGAATTTTTGAATCAATTAGAAGACTACACTCCAACCGTACGACTCATCTCTCTTTGAAAATTACTTAATTGTCTTTTGGATCAGATTCCGGATGCGGTGACAGTTCACTATTTGCACACTTCGGGCTTCGATACATCAGATCCACGGATGTCAGTCCCTCTAAACTATATCTTAAATTATGATTAATTCAAATGTTGTCCACAAACAGAGTTCGTCTGATATCAGTTGCGGCCCAGAAGTTCATCTCAGATGTGGTGAATGACGCCCTCCAACACTGTAAGATGAGGGGCGCCGGACAGAGCAAAAAAACTTCCAAAGACAAGAGATATACCCTAACTATGGAGGACCTGAGTCCAGCTCTTCAGGAGTACGGCATTAATGTGAAAAAACCCCATTATTTTAATTGAATTGAAAACAATAGTATATAAATGCGAACAAAAAGAGACGAATGAAATGAATTTTATTCAATAAAACAGTCAATTATTTAATATTTTCTCTCAAAATATTCGGTATTTTTCAAAACAATAATTCAAAACTCATTTGTCATTAAATTTCTGACAAATAATTATAATATTTGCAAAAATCGATAAAAATTTACTTAAATTTTCTGTACAAAAGAAATGCTACAAAAAGTCTATTAGTTATTAGAATAGATGTAAATCCTAATCAATGGTTAGGATTAGTGTCCAATTGATTGTCCGTTACTACCAGTAAATGCTATTAGTTTTCCTCAATTGAAAATTCATTAGAAATGGATTCGAAAGTCTTTCTTCTCTTTGATTATTGTTATTAATCTTTCGGTTATTATTTTCCTCTTTTATGTCATTCTCTTTGAATTTATTGAATTTGATTTCTTGTAATTGTTTTTCATTATTATTATTATTCTGTTCACAATTCGTTGTTTTTATATTGGATTTAATACTTATTTTCGAGTCTCGAATTGCTTTTTGTTTTGAATTGTCCTCCGATTTGGTGGTATCGAAGCCATCAGAGCCTGTCTTCACTCTATTATTGATACAAAAAAACATAAATCAAAACAATGTATTGATTGGAAGTTATTATATAATTACTCTATTCTTATGTCTGATTAGATGTTTATTTCTAATTCATATTTAATTATATATTTCTTAAAAAAAAATGTAAATTAGTTTAAAAACTATTCTTTAAACTCATTATATGAGTGGAAATACATAATAGAAAGGAATCTGATTTCAGATTTGAATTAAGTTTTTTCTAAACTCATTGAAAGTCTTCTCTAATATTTGCCTCAAATTCTTCGAAATTTATGCAAAAGTAGTGATAAGTCGTTTGCTTAAAGTTTTCACAATTTTTTTTGTTTCAAAGTGTGTCTAAAATCAATGTTTTATAAAAATCACTTCAAATTAAAAGCAATTAATAAATACTTTATATATTTAGGACTCGTTATATAGATTTCTTCCTTCTTTTTAAGCAATTTTTTCCATTCGGGGATAGCGTTGGCCCTCTTCTCTTCGACTTCTCTGACCACCTGTTCCTCAGCCTCTTTTTTCGCCTTTTCGGCAGCTTTTTTGGCCAACATTTGCCGCTTCCACTGCGGTATTGGCACTCCTTTTGGATCTATTTCCGGTATTTTGTCGATGAAGTTGTCAATGGAATAGTTGCTAGCTAATTCCGCTATTTTTTCCTTTACCTTTCAAATGAAAATTAATAAGAATTGAGTGAATTATCAAAAATAAATAGTTTGGTTGAAAACAGTTCCGCATCAATAAACTTGTTGAATGACAAGGTCAATTTGAAACATTCAATTATCTAATCAAGTTCTCTATCAACCAAATAGGTATTTATAATTATAAAGATATCCCTTGTTTACAACCTGAACCTTCTGAGCGAACATTGTTTAGATAAATAACAGATATTAACCGATTCTGACCTCATTTTTACTCTTTTTCTGTGCCTTAACTTTTTTAATTCCGTCCAAATCTTTGGTTGCTTTCAATTCTGCGATCAAATCGTTTTTTGTCAAAAGAACTGATCTCTCATTAGAGTTAGTCTTTTCTGTTTTCTTCAGTGAAACCTTCAGTAGTTCCTCTTTGGTTACACTAAACGTTACACTGGATATGGTGGACATCGGAGAGAGAGGTATCTTAATTCCAATAGCCGTCTCACTCTTCGCCACAGATTTTGTTTCACTCATATTGGAATCAGAGCCGTATATATCAGTTGTGGTCGAAGTGATGTCGTCATCGTCTTCATTGTCACTGTTGTCTGAAATCCCTTTAATACTTTCGTAGTCATTGTTGACATACAAATGATTCTCTGAAACACTTCTTTGTATCTGCCGTTCGACGCCATAGTATTTATTTTCCCGCAAATATCCGTATTTAGGTACAGGAAATGCGGAAACTGTTCTGTTGGCCACATTTTTCAGGTATTCTGACGGACGGATATTCGTATCGCTATCCGGTGGCGATGAAAACTGGGGCGGAATGAATGGCAGCGCCGGTAGTTTGCATTTCTTGCCCGTAAACTTTTCGTATCGGTTTGTCCTCTCATTTGTTTCGGATTTGTTTTGAATATCAGATTTCTTTTCCAAAACTTCATTTACCGATTGGTAGAGCGAAGAAATCGGTGGCGGAGGAGGTGGTGGGGGTGGAGGCGGTGGTACGACTACAGGCGATGAACTGTTATTTGGCTGCGAATTGTGATCTAATTCTGTTTTTGTTCGCTGAGAGTCTGTTTCCCTAATTATTCTGTCCTTTTCTAATGATTTTTTCGTTTCAAACAATAATGTTTTGCTTGAATTGTCGTCACATTCTTCTACTCCTTCTTCAGCGTCTTCTCGACAAAAACCATTAGTTTTTATGCGCTTCAGTTCATTATTAGGACAGCCTATCGATACACCACTAGTTTTAGACTTGTTAGTCTCTTTATTCTCTTTTAGACCTAATGGCCTACAATTGAGTCGACCCTCTCTTTCGTCTTCAGTGGACTCATCCTCGACTTCTTGATATATTCCCTCATCAGTGCTCGTACTGCACACTTCTGATGAAGAGATCGATGGAATGCCGAACTGTCCGTTTCTATTCTGATGTTCGTCAGAACTCAGTGTCGAAGTTTTGCTGTCGGGTTCATCCACATCATAATCTGGCGCCGGATCACTGGACTCGGACAGACTCATACCATCGTCAGATATTTGGTGTACTTCTGCGGTCACTAAACAGTTAATTGAATTAATTGCAAATTAAACCAATTTTTGTGTCAATAAATAACTTTTACCCAACAAATGCTTATTATTCTTGGAATTGAGGGCATAATCTTCTTTTAGTCGTGAAACCCGTCCTCCGTTTCGTTTCTCTTTTTCAAACAATTGTTTTACCCTATCGTTGGACGTCATATGGGGTTCGTGTAAATAAAAGGGTTCAGTACAGCACGAACTGGACAGTGATGTACTGTTGGCCACACTTTCTTTTCCTGAATCGATAGTCCTTTGGCTGCTATTACTGTTAGAGCGCCTGTGATTAGACGCCGGGCTTTTCAGTTGCCTCTGAGTTGATGTGTTCTCCGAATCGGACAATCCTTTTGGATAATAACTCTTGGAGTCAGCTCTTCTTCTTGGAGAATGATATTGTGATCGTCCAGCGCCTAAAGCATCGTATGGTTCGTTCCTATTGCGAACTAACCTATAATTTCTGGAAGTAGTTGAGTCAGACTGGTATTCATCACTCGACCAGGTATTACAACAGCAAACTTCTTGTTTCTTAGGTATAGCTGAGGAATAGGTTTCCTTCAAATGGACAGAATGAGCTCATTATGGCTTCATTAATGATCGACAACTTGAAACTTACGCTTTTAGCTGAAGTTCTTCTTGAGAGAGGGCTGTGACACGTGCACCGACTGTACTGGGATTGGGATCTATTCGAATGAGTCGGTGTCGCCGATAAATTAGTTGTTGAAAAGCTTTGACTATGAGTTAAATTAATTTCGCTGTGATTTCGTGGATCCGATGCGTGACTTATAAGAAGACTTAAACACTGAAACACAAAATTATAATTAAATTCAAATAATGTTATTTTAAATCATATTTTTGTGTTTGAATTCATTCGGAGTTTCGGTCAAAATATTTCGATTTAATTGAAGTTTGTCTTCAATTAAATCAATCATTTCTATGACTTTATGATTGATTTTCTCAAAGAGCATAATATTTGTCTGTTTTAATCAAATCGGTCTGTTTTACGGCTGTTTTGTTCTCAACCTTATAAAACGCTTATTTCATTAATCAGTTATCTTTGGCTGTAATTATCAATTTATTATGTAATCTATTCGGTTGCTTTTGAAAAGTGTAATCAATCGGAGAGAAATTGTTCACAACTTTTAGAAATGAGTGATAGAAACCTAATATCTCCACAAATCTATGAATTGCATGTTTAGCCTGATTTCCATTTCACAAAACTTAATGCAATTTTAATTTGATTCTAAAATTACATGATTTTTGACGCTTTTTAATCATCTCTTGTTTTAAGAAAATAAAATGTTTTGAAAATAAACTAAGGATTTAAGAGTTTGAATATATTCGGCCCCAATCTGTTCACATCTGATCTGCAAAATCAGTGTTCAAAACAAAAAATACATTATTAGACGAAACATATTTCTTAAACTTATTGTTAAAAAGGAATCGATAGCTTTTCTCAAGTGTTTTCATAATAAGTTAATAGTCGTCCCATAAAATCATAGTTCAATTAATTTCTTAATATCTAAAAAATTATTGATACAAATGATAGTTTTGCAGGGATTAATTCCATGTTTTACCAAGTGATGACCTAGCAAATCAGTGCAAATCGCCCTCAGATTTGAGAGCAAGTAAAAGATCGACAATAATTGAACTCGATAATAAATCCTATTTGAACCAAATGAGTGATTTTATTGTATTAATAAACTTATTAGTAATTTATACCATTTGATTCATTTGATTCCTTAATTATCTAGGTTCTTCCTTATAATTATTTACCTCAATTCTTTGGTGATTAAGGTTTGTATTTCATGTAAGTAGCAAGATATCTTTTTGACTATGCATTTATTATTGGAAAGATAGAAAATCACAACTTCTAAAAAGCATTGATTAGTTACTGATTATTCTAAACGGGGTAATAAAACTCAAGTTTTTAATCATTTGTGGCTTAGAATTGATTTTAAAGATATCTAATGAGTCACGTCTTTAATGTGTTATCTTTTTCTTATAATGAAAAGTGATTTGATTTCGGTTATGATGTTAAGTCATACCTCCAGGTGCTCATTCTCCGCGGCATCATTGAGTGGACTCTTTCCATATTTGTCTAAACTAATCCTTCCGCCATGTTTTATGAGCCACCGAAGAGTATCTGTATGTCCTCTGCTGGCAGCGAAATGAACGGCAGTGGCGCCGTCATTATCTCTTAGGTTGGGATCGATTCCCTGCTCTTCGATCTAATAATAAACAAGTTTTTCATTTGAATTATGGAAATCAAAGTGTTTGTCATACCATCCATTTGAGGCACTTAATGGCACCCATCTGTGCGGCCGCGTGTAATGGAGACATACCATCTTTGGCTCTGATATGTAGAGATCCACCTGCTGTTAGCACCAGGTATTTGAGCACTTCGGCGTGACTTTCTTGAGCGGCCAGATATACCGGCGTCACATTGTTTTCCATCTGTGCGTTGGCACTGATATCACGAAAAACAAATGATTGAAGACTTTTATTGAGTTTATTTCCATTTCTGTCAGACAATAATTATTCACTTCATTACTAGAGTAATGATTTTCTCTAAATTTCAAACCCATTTATCGAGAAATAGCTAAACAGAGTGACTAAAGATCAAAAATTGTATCCAGGTCTAAAAAAACAGGCAAAAAGAAACCAATGCCATAAGAATAAGGCTTTTCTTTTTTGAAAATAGCTTTCAATTAAATAATTCTTATGAATAATTATATGTTTTTGCCGCTCCATTAAATTTATTACCTAGGGCAACTTCTATTACATTTTTTAAAACCAATTCTCGATAATGAAATCATTTGATTAACTTTTAAGAGAAATTATAACCAAACTTATGTTTAAAATATTTTAATTGAAGACTTATTCTTGAATTTGATAAATACTTTTTGATTGAAAGACATTTTGAATGCAATTCTCTCAGAAATCGACAAATTCTGAGAACTGGAAGACAAGAAGAGAGATATTTCCTGTACTCTCATTAAAAGACAATTTTCTCCTAAAATATCAAAGTTTGAGAAAAATCTTATTTCGAAATACTGTCTGAAGTGTTCATTAAACTCATGTTTTAAATGAAAATTTCTTGAGGGACAGAGTTGTCCGCTCAGTGAGGCTTACATAACCCACACCTAAATATTTTTGTTGTTTGTTTGTTTGCACTAATTGTGTGTTTGAATTTGAATTTGAATTTTTTGACACTTTTACGACTCTATTATCTGTAGATTGATTGGAATCATATCGAAGTTCTTTCAGATCGCATGGATGACTGTTCATTCTGTGCCGATTCAATAGTGCCTTGTAAAAGAGTAAAGACTGCCTAATAATTTCAAGTATTTATTGATTGATAACTACTTTGTATTAAAAACTACTGATAAGTTGACTAAAAGGGAAGTATTGCTGCGCTACTGACAGACCGTAAACAGTAATACATAAATTTGAAATTAGTTTTGATTTTTGTTATGATTTAAAAAACTAAATACTCTTTGAGTGGAGGAACTAATAGACATTCACTAAAACCTTAAAAGTTTTTAAGATGCCATCCATTACCAGAAAATAGACCTTAATTTCATTCAAAACAATATTTCAAATTTTATTCTAAACTCTAACGAAATTCTAAAATCATATGAAATCAGTTTTTTCAGACAAATTATTGTTTACTCAGTTGAAAATTATGCAATCATTGCATGTTTGCGACAATTCTTACTATTTGTTCGCAAACTTCTGTCTAAATATAATAATTTTCAGTAAAAAAAGTAATTCTGTTGATTAGTGTCAGACCTAATGAAAGGTACGAATTGTAAGGATTTGCATAAATTGTCAGTTTGTCTTCCAAAAGGATGTAATTTATATTTGCTTTCAATCAATAGAAACTGAAGACTATTATTAGAGTTTAGACAAAACCTGATTTCGAAATTTAGTCCATCACTAAAAAAAGTTATTAAAATTATTATAACTTTTTTTATTTGATTATTGACTGAATTGACTGTTCAATCAAAATATATTGAAATAGACATCAAAATATGTGAATTGAATGCCACCACAGATTGGATTAACACTTCTTTTTCTCAATTTTATAGTGAATGACAACTGAATTAAAGTTTGATGAATAGTGAGCTATAATTTACAATAATTTGTATATCTTTTGCAGTGAGGGCTCACATTTGAATAGTGTTTTGCATTTGAAAAGTTCAATAACTTAATGGTTGAGTGTTTGGAATAAATGCGAAAATAACTGATTTGTCAAAACATAAAAGAGCCTAAAATGAGACAAACTTCAAATGCAATAAATAGGAAATATTTGAGCTCAAAGTCATAACAAATCCATTGATTTTATAATAGTTTAAAAATACTTTTGAGATTTCTTAGAAGGCGAACAAATGCTCTTTAAATTACATGCTTTGATGCTATTGTTCAGCAAAATTTTAAGCCTGGCCAATTGACAATATTAATAGACTTAATGTTCTATTGAAATAAATATTAATAATTCTTTTGTTTTGGACATAAGTTACAAAATCTAAACAACACTACAATAAAATAATGAATAACAATGACTACAACCATGACTTTGTTCTTAACAAACATCGTTGTTATTCACAACGAAATCAATGAGATTCTGTGCCTAACAATAATCACTTCAAGTTAACCATAAAATTATGTTAACATTAGTTTAATAGTCATCTTATAAATCAAAATTTGGCTCAAAGTTTGGCTCAGAGTATGGCTCAGAGTTTGGCTCAGAGTTTGGCGATCGGCTCTCATATGAACAACAAAACAATGAATTAAACATTTATTAATTCTACACACATAGCCTGTTATTTAAACTAAGCATGTTCATACAATACCATTTACTACTTGTGTTGAATGAGTGGCGAGAATTAAGTCAAAAGAGTCTTTAGTTACGCAAAATTTTATCTTACATTATGTAACTTAATACAGATAACCAAGAATACTCAACTTACTCAAATTACTTTCAAAATTTTGTTTTATAGTTTTAAAGGTTCTGTGTGAAGTGAGAATTTTTATTCGTTTTAGAATACTCTAGGTTCAAATTTTGTTATTTTCTGTGAAGATAATGTATTATCCGGAAATAAAAAATATCATGGTTATTCTCTAAATTGTTCATCAAAATGACAGTTTTTTTAGTATACATATGAATGAAGACTCAAAAATTGTGGACTCATTTGAATTGAAGTGAAGACTAATTTATTGCAAACTAGTGTTTCGACAAATAACCAAATGTCCAGCAAATTGTGTTTCACAACATTTGTGAGAATAAATATATTATATTTTTGGCACATTTATTGGTATTGTTTTTTATGTCGAAAAAATAATAAAATAGGGGATTGACCTTAAATTGTTTTGCTCTGTGCTCTATAGGTTTATATCTCTAAGACTAAAGTCTTGACAAATGCCAAGTTTGAGATGAATGATATGAATGCCTTTTTTCACGGACTTGTGAACAACACTTTTGCGAGAGAACTGACTCAGAAACTAATTTTTCATTTCGAAGAGAGCTATGGATTGAATGAATTTTCCATAAGAAAACATTTCTCTATATTTCAAGACAAGAGTAAAAAAGTGCCAATTCTTTAGAATTAGAATTTTGTTGCACTCATTCATTATAAGTGTTTCTCACGTTTTTTACATTTTATTGCTTTTAGTTTTATTTTGGAGAACCGCACAAAAAATGAAATTAGATTTTCTTTGTATCAAATTATTACTTTTATAGCATTTATTTTCCCATAATATCGAACAGTGATTGCACTGGTATTGGATCGCCATATATTCTCAATATAGTCTATAGAACGTGAAGAAGCCTATCCACTTATTCTGAATTAGGTAAGCCCTGAGCACAAATGGGAGGCAATGCATGTTTCACGCATTATAATCCTATCTCTCAAAACTACGAACTCATCTTTGACTGCAATTTCATGAAAAAAAGCCTTCCGTTAAGTATAATTGCAATTCGTGTCCTCATAATTAAGTGCATTATTTCAATGAAACACGACTTTCGATAACAATTTTAATGAAATTTTAATACCCCGTTAATTCAATTATTAAGTAATCTATTATCAAAAAAGTATAATCTTTGAGCCATAATTCAATTCTGATCTAAACTCAATATCGACTCGAAATTGAAAGGAAGTAAAAGTTTTGCTCAATTGAGTCAAACAATACTTGCGTTCAAAATGACGATCGATTCGGTTATTTAATCAATAGATTCAGTGAAAAGAAACGAATTATACTTATTGTTGAGATATTAAAAATAAATAACAATATATAAGTTGATTGAACTCTACCTTAATTCCGGACAGGACTCCACTAATAATTTGACACAATCGAGGCAGCCCTTGGCGGCCGCATAGTGTAGGGCCAGAGCACCCATTTTAGTCTTCTCCAGCGCCGGCATCTTCGCTTCCTTAAGAAGCCATCGAACAACACTGGACCGGCCGTACCTGTAGTTCACAACAAACAATTGGTTGACAAACAATTTTTAACAAAATATAAGTTTTCTTAAAAAAAATATTACTTCGAAAACTTATGATAGCATTAGAGTTGAAACATGTATTGCAGAGACTCTATTGCACCACAAATAGCATAATATGAGTCTGAGCTCAGAAGAGTAAAGATTGAATCGGTGTTCGGATAGGTATACAGACTATGCTCTGACGTAAGTCTAGAGATTGTTGGGCTGACACTCTTTAGTTCACCTGTTGTTCGATTCGGGTTTTCTATCGCATGAATGACTCCCAAAACCCAGTAAAACCTACTCTACCACTAGTGGCACAACTGTTTGTATTGTCTGAATCTTCAAATGGTTTTATAGCTTTTAGATTGTTATTGAAGTCTATATACGACTAAAAGTCATGTTTTTATTTAATATATTATATCATAAATATATTATAAAGAATTCCTTTGACTTTACTTTATATGCATTTATTGCAGATTAAGAGAAAATAAAGTAATGACAATATGTTTGCAAATATCATTAGGAAACCAATTACTGTATTTTCTCTCAAATAAGTCTAACATTAGTTCATTTAATATTCAGATACAGAATAAATGAGTTTTTTTCAAAGAAAAGTTATATTTAAATGAATATAAAAAGTAAATCAAATTTTCGGATTAAATGTGAATTTCAAAAGAATTGTGTCGACAATAGTCTGTAAAACAACTTATTTGCGATAAATTTCGAGAAAATTGAACGCAGTTTCAAATAACTGGGAGTGTATTCATTCATAAAAGAGTAAATAAAATTAAAATTTTTCAAAATAATTCCGCAAATTAGCCAAAAAACTAATTTATATGCAAATTAATGACATTTTCAAATATTGTGAAATCTTTTTATATTTAGTTCAACTAATTTTAAATTTATTCAGATTTTAATCGATTAGTAAAAGTCTAGTCTTTGCACGAAAAGAATTTCACATTTAAAACACAATGAGTTTAATAATTGGTTGATATATTCAACGGGTCTGACCGTCTGGTCATTACGGGTCTGGTCATTAAACCTATTTCGAAAATTTTACAAATCTTTATGCAAATGTCGTTTAATTAATAGTGTTTAACACAAAATAAGTCATTATTTGAATCCCAATTAACACAAACAGTGAATATTTAATGAATTCTTGTTTTTGAAGCCGAAAGTTATGACAAATATTATGAGAAAATTTATAAATTTATTAATATTTTGATTAATATTAAAACGAGAAAAAACTTTTTTCAACCAATTGTTAGCATCGCTCTGATTGAGGCTAACATTAAATATCAAATATTTTTTGCTTTAATTAGCAAATTGACAATTAAAAGGAGAGCCATTTCTCTAACCTATTAAGTCATCGAAGGGTGTCCTTTGGATCAGTCCTTATTTCAAATGACAATAAATATTAAAGAATTCGTCAAAGACTAGAATCATCAAACATTCCACTCAGTCAGACGCTCTCAATAATAGGGCTGTTCTCCCAATTCATGTGGATTTGTAAGTAATTAATAAAATATATTGAGTTTGAAAAATACAAAAATCAATATTTGAAAACTGGATAAATGAGAATAAAAGTAAATTCACTTATTTAACAAAAATAGATACTGGTTCAATTCCATTAACCTAAGTCTGTATTTATCCACCTAGATAATTTATTATAACAGTTTTAGATTAATAATTACATATAAGAGATAAACGAATAAATTATATTAAATTATTAATAAATCGTATTTAAGGGTTTAATTCAATGAATGATATCACGATAATTATAAGACTGGTTTAATTTTATCATAAGTTCTTGTACTTTATTTATGATTCAATAAACTTACACGTACATAAATGATAAATGAATATTCCGACAATAATTAACTGCTTGACTAGTTAATGTATAATGAACTAGATTAAATCATATTCAATTGAAATTCTTTTACTGTTGTGAGTATTAATGAAATAGTTTTCTCAAAATATTGAAAACATTGCTTATAAACAATAATTACAAATCAGATAATATTGTTTACAAAATAGACTCACAACGAATGTCAGGGTCAATCAAACTATTGTATAGTTTAAAGAACGAATACTAAAATAGCCATCGATTTCATCTTTGAAGAAAATATGAATAATTTTGAAAATAATAATAATTATATATTTCTCTGAAAAATCAAACGATAAAAATAGTTTTAATAAAAGATTTCCTGATTTCTATGAATGACTCAAATTATATATTAAGAGAAAAATGTTGAAATCGATAACTGAACAAAGTTTGGCATAAACTGAAATTCTAAACATTGATACTAAGCTTACAACTTTAGACACTAATCCTTTAAAAATGATGACCAAGGGCAAAAATTAAATTTAAATTTTTGATTCAACATTTTTAATTCAAAAGGATTTAACAGTTGAATGATCAGGCACATGAAAGTTGAAGGAGAAAGTTAAATTTATTTAGAATCAGATCAAATGAATTACCTTCCTTTTTCTAATACCTTGATTGTTCTCATTTAATAGTTACTCATTTAAAAAAACTGATTTCCAATTATATAAAATCTGATCGATTAAAGTTATTTTGAGTAATTCAGTGCAAATGAGAAATGTTTTCAACAAATTTAAAGCTATAATTTCAGATGAATTCCAACAAAAAAAAATACAAATTAGTCTTTGAATAAATGGCAGACAAATAGATGAGAATATAATTGAAATGTATTTTTAGTAAACTGAGCAATAACATATTTCTATTTTTTATCAAACATTAATATTTAAGTCGTGATTTGATGTTTAAATAATTGTTTGATTTCTCATTTTTGCCAAACTTGGTTATCAAGGACAATCACCTAAAAAACATTTTCTGTTGAATAGATGTTCAGTCCGGGTATTGATTCACGAATTATTAGACAAATTAGAAAACTTTCAAAAAAGGGAATATTGTAACGAGAAATGAGTGATTTGCCACAATCTATATGACCTATCTTAATCTGAAAAGTTTGGTTGAATGAGTTGCTCTTCAAACCTGATCTCAATCCAGTGTTTTGACTCAAATGAAAGGGACAAATATAAGTCGCCATCTGTTATAACTGTATCATAACAATAACATATTTGAAAACCAATGACCCGGAACATTTTCAAAATCGCTGAAGCCTAGAACAGCATTGTTTCTCAAATAATAGATGTCGTATCAATAAGTTTCTAAACAAGTAAATCTTAACAAAGTAGTTATTGAAATTTCAAACAAACGTTTGAACTACACTCCACTCCCGATATAATGAACACATTTGGTTTGAGATATTGTTCATTACAGAGGGTTGTTCATTATAAGTGACTATTTTAAACATTAATGTCAATTGAAATGGATCTACAAGTTGTTCATTATAAACGAATGTTCATTGTATACGGTGTTCATTATAACGGGAGTGGAGTGTACCAACACTAACTTGTTTTATACAAGCTACATTAAATGTAAATGTCTTAAATTCAACTAAAAATAACAAAACTATCTGCAATAGATTTAATTGATTGATAAGAACAAATTTTGGTAACAATTGCTAAAGTTTCCCTACTTGAATAAATAGCAAGTCTATCAAGATACACATCTAGACGAAATTTCAGATAAATTTCAAACAATTTAAAACATTTATATCGCAGTCCTTAAATGAAATGTCAGCAGACATTTAAAAACTTACTTTCTTTAATAAAGAAAGTGAACTTGCTAACATAATAGGATTTTGGGTTTTTCTTATCATTTGTCAGAACAATAAGAACAATGAAAATACAATTTTAAGGGTGTTTTCCATTTCAACAAAATGATTGCAATTTCCGAAAATCTAGTCTTAATTTAACCAAAACTTGTATTTAAATCACAAAAAGTACATAATTTTCTAAAATTAACGTTTAAATCAATCAAATGGTTTTAAAATCGGAATCTTATTATAATATCCAAGAGTTTTTAGACTCATATTTCAAATATAAAACAATTAGAGTTTGGTTTGAAATGCGCCCAAAAGGGAGGCTTTAAAACTGCTTTCAATTTTTATTTTAAAAATGTAAAAAAATCATTATTTTAGTGAACAAAAGAAGTAAATATAAAAAAAATGCAAACAAAGGTTTTTTTCAGTTATCCAATAATTTATGTTAATTGAAGCCAAAAGTGTTTTCATGTAAATCGGAAAATGAAAACCTTTGGTATGTTTTGAGGAACTCTCAGTTCAACAAATGTTTTAATTACAACACAATAACTATAAATAATTTTAAAACTGAATTCTTTTCGAGAATTTTCTCATATATTAAGGAATTATAACTTTTTTATTACGAAAATTTGATTTAATAGACTCTTTAATGCATTAAAATTTTTGAATCAGTAATCGACAGGAAGTTATGTTTGTGAAGTAGTTATGAGCGGACTGGCAATGGCGAAGAGATCACCGAAATATCTATATTAAGACAATAAAAATAATTGCTCTAGGGGAAAAACTAGAAAAATACTGGAGGGTATTTAAACTATACACACTTATGCACCCCCTTATGCATTACTGCATGTTACTGAATTAACTTTCTTGTGTAGCAATATCTTATCATTTAATCTCATTTGTTCTAAGATCTATCAAGCGCAATATTTTGTTTATTACCAAATTAAATAAATTTATTGCCTTGTTTATATAATATAAATTATATTCTATGATTTTAAACCTAAACAATGTAGAGTTTTGACCTCAACTGATAAAAATATATTCAAATGATTAGTTTATATAAATGTAAATGTAATGATGAATTTTACAAATTCTAAGTTCAACAAGATGAAGAAGCAAAACTTAATATGAATTGCAAGTTAAATGATTTTAACCTGAATGAGAATATATTGAAAACAAGGATTTTCCACATATCGGCAATTTTGGAAATTTTATGATATCATAAATTTAATGTTATTTCCCATCCATTATATCAAATGAATTGAAATATATTATAATTTTATTGTATTTCTTAACGTCTCAA
>JAQFXL010000933.1:0-15165 GCA_034693445.1 Edwardzetes edwardsi | reverse complement strand
TGCTTATCTGCCAAATGCTTATCCATTTGCTAAGAAAATTCCAGAAACAGATGTCCAATCATTTTTAGTATTCTATGAATGTCAAGGTAGGTTTAAAAATTCAAACTATAAGTCATAACTATAGATGTCATGGATTTGAACTCTCGTTGAAAAATAATCAGATTACTTTTATAAACTCACCTACCAAGCAAAGTGATGAGCATTTGGTCGATAATTTTTCAACTTATTTCTGAATAATCTGTTTGAAAAGCAACAGAAATGGATTAAAATGAACTTGAACATTATTCTCTATGGCTATTATGAAAATACTCAGAAACCGCTTTGAATCAGTTTTTCCTTGAATTGACTTCTTTTGTGTTTTCGACAAATAATAGTAAACTTAAAATTATGGCCGAAAAAAGTGATTCCATCGAAACAGTAACCAAATTTTGCTCCGATGTCGAGACAAAGAAAGAAGAACTTGGTCTTTTACTGAAAGAATTAGATTTCAAGCATTTTAGGGGCATTTTTACTAAGAAGAAGGTGACCTTAGCATGGTCTAATATGAAAGAGACGAAGAGTCGAATTAATAAACCCAAAGAGTAAGTCATTTGTCTGTATTAATGGTCTCTCGTTTTCATTGTTCACTGTAGAGGAAAACCCGGAACCATATTCTTATCGTTGAATAAATTAAGCGCTTATTCAAAGGATGAGTTCAAAGAGTATCTGAGGGACGTCCTCGACAAAGCCTATAAAGACTTTGGCTTTCAAAATGATTGTGACGACCCTTCTGGTGACGGTTCCGGCGATTAAAACAGTTTATTGATATCAAGTATCGATAATCGAATTACTTTTAGGCAAATTGTATCGATGTCTACACAAATGATTGCTTCAATTTTACTCTTTAGTCAATCAAATGGTTTATTAATAAAGTATTTTTTGAAAACCGATAAAAAGCCAAAAATTCTTCCTATAATTTTGGGAAAAGTGGGCAAAGAAACCGGATTTAGCCCTTGGATTAACATTTCGGCTCATTTTTTCGTTGGCAACTTTTTCCTCCCATGATTTTTGCGAAAAATCACCCACTGAAGTTCAAGAGCTTGGCAAACCCTGGTTTAAACATGGTTATATTCAAAACATTATCACAGCTTGAACTTTCATATGCAGCAAGGACACATTGAAATACTGAAATAAATAGAAGTGTTTAGATACCAAATCAATATGTTCAGAACAAATTAGAGTTCTAATCCGAGACATTTAATGTCAAATTTAATACAAACCAATCAATTGATTGAATGTTAAATTTTCAGAACTCAGTTTACATTAAGTTAACGGAAGTCACGAGAGAGAGAGAGAGAGAGACAAACCATTCTTCCTTTCAATTCAATTCAAATTTGAATTTACTACAAAATTAGACATTCCTTTGAGACCTCTGTTCGTATCAAATAATTAAACTGTAGTTTTCTGATAATACAGTTTTTCTTAGTTTCTCTCATTTTTGAGTTGATTTGAAGACATTTTTGATGAAGAAATGACAAAACAAGAAATCAATGAGAATATAGATCCACAGACAGGAACTACGAAGATGTCTGATAAGAACTACGATAAGGATCAGAATGGAAATCAAGAACAGACAGACCGAAAGAATGCAAACGAAGAGAAGAAGTATAAAAAATCAGAAGATGTCGAGAAAACGAAGAAAAAACTTAGAAAACTGGTTAAAGCAGAATCTAAACGAATTACAAAAGTGATCGTGCCCATTTCTATTTGCATGATTTTTGTTGTCGTTTCCATTAACTTCTTCTCCATTTTCTCTAATGGTATCAAAAGTTTGCAATTTTCCGTTCTTTCAATTGATCTCAAAAATTAATTCTTAGGTATCGAAGACGTGGCCCACGAATTAGGCTTCACTTTCTATGAGAAGAGAGATTCGTCTACAGGTAGTAAAATAGGATCGGCTATATTACTGTCCGTTATGTTCCTGGTTTTGTTGGCTATCGTCACCTTTTGTATGGCGATTATCATTATCTATGAATTCGAGCGATTAATTAAAGGGTTTTTCATCTTCTCGTTCATCATTTACTTCGGAATTCTGGGAACCGCCTATTTAAGTATTGCCGTCAGAGAGTATAACATTCCTATCGATTGGATTAGTGTTTTGTTTTTGATGTATAACTATACGGGTCTGGGAATCGTCACGTTCTTCGTTAACGGACCAAAAATTCTAAGACAGACATATCTGGTAATACTTTCCTCAAATGTTGCACTCGTTTTGATTCTAATAATTCCTGACTGGAGTGCATGGCTTCTGGTCATTGTTATGGCCATTTGGGACTGTTATGCAGTTCTACACGAAACAGGTCTTCTATTAAATGTTTTTTCAATTTAAAAATTATTATTAAATAATTGTTGTTTAATAATTTAAGGCCCACTCAATCGCATCTTCAATTCAGCCCAGGCTAGAAAACTGCCGCCCATTCTTTATGCCACTGCTGTTTGGCTACAATCGAGCGCTTCAGAAGATGACACAGAATTGGAAATAGGCCTGGGCGACTTTGTCTTTTACAGCATTTTGGTCGGTAAATCTTTCAGTTCGGGTGACTTCTTCACAGCAATCATCTGTTTCATCAGTATTTTGGTGGGATTGGCGATCACTCTCTTTATTCTACTACTCAAGAATATGCCTTTACCAGCACTGCCCATCTCAATAGCACTGGGAGTTATAGCCAACTTTACCACTAAGTTCTTCGTAATTCCTTTCAATGATGTTTTGACAGAAAAGCAAATATTTATTTAATTTCTTTAGTTTTACTCATTATTCCATTGATTAGTGGTTTTCAACTCAAATATTCATTATTTTAAATAATAAAAGAAATGATTTAAAGTTTTCTCACTTTTGTCTCCAATTGATAAAAGTGTTGAATGACTGTCAGCTGACTGTCAGCGCCCTCTTATGTCACAAATGTTGACAAATAAGGATAACAGCAATAACTCAATCAATAGATGAGTAAACAAATGATTGAATTTTAATTTAGATTTTGTTTGGATTGGGATCTGATTGAAGTGATCGACAAAATGGTGAGTCAAAGCCTTTGTTGCAGAAATAAGATTCTGATGAGTATTTTTGGTTTTAGTCACATTTGGGCAAAATTAAGTCATTTTCGTTGAGTTCCTCCACGAAGAAAGTGTTAGGAAAAAAGGATCTGGAAAAACAAAAAAAGATTGCAGATGAAGAAGCGGCCGCACAGGCATACCAGGAGTTTGTGGCCACTTTCGAGGACGCGCCCAAACAGGGAAAGCTATTTGTCAGAGGAAATGTCATCAATTCTGCCTCTGGAGGTATTGCCCTTTTAGTGACCAAATTGTTGAACTGAAGATTTGTTTTGCAGAAGAGATATCTGCGACACAATTGGGACGACTCTATAAACCAAATAAATTACAAGAACTCGAAACGAAAAAGTCTGTCGAAACCAAAACTTCAGAACCGATATATAAGAGCGAAAAACCGGCCAAAAAGAAGTCCGAACAGAAAAAGAAGAGTAATTTAGAACTCTTTAAAGAAGAACTCAAACTAATTCAAGAGGAACGGGAGGAAAGACATCGGCTTAAGAATCAGCTTAAAGAGACCGGCTTTAAGATCAGCGCTAAAGTAGAGCCTGATTTGGGAATAAAACTCGGTTTGGGTTTAATTCGGGTTTTAATTTGATTCAAACAATTGTCTTGTTTTCAGCCGATGAGTACCGACTGCCACCAGGAGTGGGCTCTTTCGATACGGGAGACCCCAACACTACGAACATATACTTAGGAAATCTGAACCCGAAGATGACTGAACCACAATTGTGTCAGATATTCGGCAAATATGGACCGTTAGCTTCGGTCAAAATAATGTGGCCGCGCAGTGATGAGGAGCGCTCTCGCAATAGGAACTGTGGATTCGTTGCTTTCATGAACAGAAAAGACGGGGAGCGCGCCATCAAAGCACTCAATGCCAAAGATGTTATGGAGTATGAGATGAAGTTGGGATGGGGTAAGGCTGTGCCCATTCCTCCTCATCCTATTTATATACCGCCAGCTCTTATGGAGCTGACAATGCCTCCCCCTCAAAGTGGTCTCCCATTCAACGCACAGCCTGATCCCAATGAGACCATTCCCAGAGATGAGTGGAATGAAAAGGAAAACTTCCAAAAGGTTTTACAGAACTCTGTGGTCAAAGTGGTTGTGCCAACAGATCGAACCCTTCTCTGTCTCATACACAGAATGGTTGAGTTTGTTGTTAGAGAGGGACCGATGTTTGAGGCAATGATTATGAATCGGGAGCTAAATAACCCGACGTTTCGATTTTTGTTTGACAACCAGTCACCGGCACACGTCTATTATCGGTGGCGTCTATTTTCTGTTCTTCAGGTCTGAAATTCACTCAAAAGTTGACTTTCTTTATCCATTTATCATTTTTAACGACAGGGTGAACACCCGTCCAAATGGAGGACAGAAGAGTTCCGTATGTTCGAAGACGGCTCACTTTGGAAGCCACCGCCACTTAATCCATTCCTTCAAGGAATGCCCGATGAATTAGTCGAGTCCTCTCCTCCTCCCTCTCCTGAAAAGGCTGAAAAACAGAAACGTAAACCAGAACGACGTGAAGGCCGTGCGGAGTCCAAGAAAGGAATGTTAAGCGAATCACAGAGGGATCGACTCGAAGACATCCTCAGAAATCTGACGCCAGAGAAGAGTAAAATTTCAGAGGCGATGATCTATTGTATCGAACACTCGGAGTCCGCCGAAGAGATAGTTGACTGTATTGCCGAGTCTTTGGCCATTTCGGAGACTCCGCTCTACAAAAAGATTGCCAGACTTTACCTCATTTCAGACATTCTACACAACTCTGCAGTCAAAGTAACGAACGCCTCCTTCTTCAGGAAAGGCTTTCAGTCAAGACTTTTAGACATCTTTTATGACATTCGCGAGTGTTATGTCGATATTGAAGGCAGACTTAAAGCCGAAAATTTTAAGGTAAGAGTCATTGAAATATTTATCTTCTGTTTAATGACAACTCATGTGATGTCATAGCAACGAGTGATGAATTGTTTCCGTGCGTGGGAGGACCAGGCGCTCTATTCACCCGACTTTCTTATCAAACTTCAAAACATTTTTCTGGGATTACTTCAACGCGAAGCTGAAGTCGAAGAGAAAAAGATTTCGGAAGAGGATGTCGATGGAGTGCCCATCGGAGAGACTGATATCGACGGCATTCCCATTGATGATATCGATGGGGAACCTATGGTCGGCTCCGATAGCGCTTCGTTGCCAAAATTTAAGCCTTCAAAGTGGGAAACAGTAGATCCAGATTTAGTCGAAGCACAGGCTATGACTACTTCAAAATGGGAGTCATTGGAACAGACCAATGAAGACAGCATTGAAGACATCGATGGAAAGTAAGTCGCTTTTGGTTTATAATTTCGACCAAATTATCACAATTTTTGTCGAAAAGACCATTCGATCCGTCGCCTAACAGCGGTGATGACAGTCGGGGCTCAATGTTTTTGGAACAGTTAAAGCAGGAGCTGTCGAGTAATAATACCGGCAAAAGGGCTAAACTCAGGGAAATCGAAGTTAGAGTTCTTAAATATCAGGATGAACTCGAGTCCGGCAAACGATCCCGAAAGGCAGGCGTTGCCGTCACTCAAATGGTTGAGGACTATAGACGTAAATTGCTTCGGAGGGAAAGGGATGACAGCGACGAATATGAAAGAGAACGCACTCAAAGTCAAAGCGAAAGTTCACATTCGCCGCGAAGAAGTCGCAAACGTTCCCGAAGCAAATCCAGAAGCAGTTCTCGATCGAGATCTCCGCGAAGACATAGCAAAGACAGACATCATAGACATCGGTCCAGAAGTCCCACTCATAAGAGAAGGTCTCCCTCTCCTCACAAACGACGAAAGTGAATGCCGTAAGTCTTCATTAAACTCATTCCTCATATTTTATAAACGATTTGACATTTATTTTAAACTCTAATTAATGTTAAATGAATTGAAAACCAATTAAAATAATTAGACATTAGTTTAACTGAAAAAAAAAAATCTAAAAATATTTTACATTCATTTGAATATATTATTAAAACTAAATTAAAAAGTATTTTAAATATAATTAAAAGTTCTAATCATTGAATAAAAATAATGATTTGATTTATTGATTAAAATAATAGAAATATTTGTCTAAAAATATCAAAAATGATTGAAATGAAGAATAGATTATGTGGTTTATGGCAAACATTTTGGCATTTATTGTAATTTTTGAGTCTTTTGTTTTGAAGTTTCGGTGATTTTCTTCTTCGTATAAGAACTTCGATAGAAACCAGAGAAAAGAATGTATAGAAAGACGGCGTTTCCAAAATTGCAAAACAAGTAACCAATGGGCAAATCTTTTTGGTTACAGTAAACGACGACAAACCATACCATTACGCAAATGAATTGAATTAACTGTATTTGTGTTATGTATTTCTTCCACCACAAGTACTTCTGAAATTCGGGTCCCAAAGCGGCCAAAGCGTAATACGAGTACATAATTACGTGAATGAATGTATTGATTATCGGTATTATGGAAATCGTCGGCATATCTGACCATAAATTTAACAAATATTAGGAATAAAAATCAGACAATCATTCAATGGTTTGCATACATGGATTGTATTTCATGAATAGCCAGCCCGCAAATGGTAGTGAGATGTGGTGCCACACGTGAAGGAACGATATGTGAGAGTTCTTCTTCCTGAACGCCATGAAGAATGTGTCGAACATATCGACTATTTTTGATAAGTAGTAGTAATAAGCGGTGTCTATAAACTCCATCGCCTTCTCGGAAGTGTCACCCCTTGTGTTCTTAAAGTTATACATTTCGAGACCAAATTTAGTTATTTGCAATGTCTTGACGAAGAAGTAACCGTTGATCACAACCTATCAACAAAAGTTGCCTCAAAAAAGTTGATATATTTGTTGTAAATATGACTCACCATAAGCATGTCGTAAGCAATGATCCATTTCTTCAGATCAAATGGTTTTCGATTTTTCATAAACCGGGGTATTATGAGTACAACCAAAAGCATATAAATAATCATTAATAAACTCATAGAAAAAAATGATGGGTGAACTAATAAATAATTTCTGGTTCGAGGATCGGACGCTTCATCCCAATACTGGTGCAGCCAATAGAAAGCCGAAGTGTTGTGGCCAACCATTCGGGTCAGTTGGTTGACCAGAAACGCGTCGATTTCTTTATCCATAGTATTGTCAAATGAGTTGTTTGTGAAGTAAATAATCTGTTGTTTGATTTGAATCGAGTTCTTGGCTCACAATTGCACAGCACTTGGTTTTAATGAAAAACATAAACTTTTCAGACAATGTTCGCACACTTTTCTATTGGAGAAAAACGACTTTGAATTATAAATAATTGATTCAAATATTCGTTTGAATAGAGTTCACAATTAAACTGAATAATAGGCTAAACAGAAATTGGAGAACAAAATGATCAAAATTATTATAATGTGAGTCCTATCCTATCCTTCAGTAAATAAATACAATTAGTTTTCCTTCTTATTAAACACTTGTTATTACGACACAAATAAATAATAATAAAAAGTTTTAAATAAATGTCTTAATTGTGTTAATACTGTTGAGTCTTATTTAGACTCAACTGAAAGTCATTTGCAAACAAAATAAAAGTTTTAAAATCCAAACTCAAAGTCAGATTCTGTAGAAAATAGTTATGAAAATCGAAAAACTTTTTGCTTGAGATTCACAACAAAGCAAAACATTGACTCAAAAAAATTCTTTATTCACTTTTCAATGAATAAGAAAAACTAAAAATTAGTCGAAAAAATCAATAAAATTTCAACTTGGATCAAATGCTGATTAATTATATTATTGAAGAATATACCAGATTATCAAAGTCTGGTCTATTCAGGATTCGAGTGGAAAGTGTCTTATTCTGAGTGACTTTCTTTGCTCAGAAAACTAATAGCACTGACATTAACTGAAATTTAGATCAGATTGAAATGGTGAGGAAATCCCGAATAATTTCCTCATTTGTCTCTTTTTTCATTCTTAACCAGAAGTATAGCTCAACAAACCTTTTGGAGTGATATCTGACACGTTTTTATCGATTATATTAATTCAGTTGAGAATAAAGTCTAATAATCAGACTTTAGTTTAAAAAAACTCACTTTTGGCTTAACATTAAACGAAAGTATGACATAAAATACTAAATTGAATTCAATTTGATTGCAATTAGCATTAGTTTGCTCTCAAAAAACTAATACATTTAATACATATCTTAACGAAAGCGAAATGATTTTGTCGGAGAGAAAAACGATTTGTGGAAGCATTTGATTGACTGGTTTTTCATGTAATTGGAGCGAACAAAACATTATCGGTGAAAAAACTCTGAAAATCTATTCAAATGAGTTCAATATCAAAATTCATTGATAAAACCGGAACTAAAATGAATGAAACAATTTTTGAGGTGAACTTATAAACTTTGGATCCAATCATAACCTCGAAACTTATAATCTGCAGGACTTTACTTAATCTTAATTCTTTGAGCAAATGATTAGTCAAAAATGAATATTTTCTGTTAGACCTCATTACAATTGGAACTAGCTAAATATCATAGTATCTGTTTGATTCTTGTTACTGCATTAATAACTCACATGTTGAATTTCACTTGTATTGCATGAATAATTATTGCAATCAGGTTAGTTTATCAGTTCAAAATGATCAAGGCTTTCTACGACTGGTCGCGAGCTTAAGTTTCAGATTAGAATTTTCAATTTTAAATCCCCACAATTGAAAGGTTATTAGAGTCTATTACATATTTATCTGAAACAATGTGAAATTTCAACTGTAAGCTAAGTGTCAATGCATTTAATTCTTGATTATAATTGCCTTAATTTAATGTTTAAACTCATTTATGAAGTGATTAATTAGTTTAGAGTCGGAATCATTAAAGAGTCAAAGTGTTTGCTTTGGAAATGTGGTGAAAATTATAAGCCTTCTAAACGTAACCGCAATTGTTTGGCATATTTTCAATGCGTAAACAGGTTTTTCTTAATCAACAAGTTTACTAAGATATTCATAAGAGGGGGTTCTCTAACGGAATCACAACTTTTTGGCCGATTGTCAGACATCCCTGTTGTGAAAGTTGTCTTTTCTCACTACAGTCAAAGCACCGAGATATTTACTCTCCTGTTATTGATAGTTCCTAGGTATTGATGGTTTATTCAAAAATATTTGTTGTTTTGCCTATACCTGTAATTTTAAAATCATTGTCTGTTATTGACTGTATGTTATGAGCGGTCATCTCTTGCAATAGAGTTTGCAATAAGTAGAGTCAATATGTCAGAGCTTTTGATCAGACTACAAGGTTACTAGTCTTTGGCTATATAGTCCTTTATAGTGGACCTTGTACAACGTAATGAGCTATTAAATACTAACGTTATGCATGGTTTGTACGGGTGTTCACAATTATTAACAAATATTTTAACTGCTGTCCTTGATAATAAATCATTAAGAAAATAACATACATATTTTATACATTATAAAATGTAAAGTAACAAATTATGAAATTTTTAAAACTTTGTAAATTATTTGTTTTAACTAGATATCAATAAACTCTTATAAGTATTAAAAAGTTTTCGGGAGTTTAGAGTCTAAACTTTAGACACTTTTGTAACGTTGTTTGTGAAAGACTTCGAGATGTCATCAAACAATTGTTTTCATCACTTTTTAAATCGGTTTACAAAATAAAAGACAAAACAAATGCAAAAATAATTCAAATATTAAAACGATTTCAAATGACTTTGATTATAATTTAATCATTTTTTGGCCTTAAATTATTGAAATCAAAGCAATTGAACCCAATTTTGTCGAAATATTCTTATAATTGATAATCAAATGTAATTTTCGTTAAAAACGTCTTCAAATGGACTCTGATTCAGACGATTACGACTACTTGTCTTGTCTTACGTCTGGTTTCAATACTGACAGATGTCTTAAGAAGTCTTCCATTGAGACCGTTGTGTCGGTGGACACCAATTCTGATACTTATGACTCGGATTCCGACGAATGCGTTATAATTGAATGTTTTAATAGAAAAAATGGCAAAACTCAGGACCAAAACAAAGATAATTTGACGCCAACTAAACAGTTGATTGAAGAACAGAATAAACTAATACTTGAGGAAAGCCCTTCCATTAGTGACGATCAGAAGAGTCGAAATATCGATAATATCGGCCTAAGATTGGACTCTTTTGTTCAAAATATTAAGTGTTTGAAGGATGAGTTGGAAACAAAACCCAAGACTTGTGTCAAAGAAGAATCAGTTGACGTCAAACCCGATCTAAAAGCTCCCGATTTCGATATAAAGCCATTTGTGCTGAAGATTGAAAATGACGTTAAAAAAGAAGAATCTCTTCAATCAAAACCAACTGAAAGCAAAGACAATGAAAGCGATTCTTCAGAATCGACACAATCTAATGTCGAGTCCATTAGAAGTACAGACTTTGGTTCCGAGAATTCGTTTGAGACGAGCGGTGAGTCTTTGTTTAACTGTCATCTCTTCAGTCATTAAACTTTAATCAGTACTTCCATTGGTTTCACCGAATGAGTAAAAAAACTCATTTTAAGTATTAGAAGGGATGACTTGGGGATAGGGTGTGGCGGCCCCACAATTACAATACATAAAACCCCTGGAATTGAACTAAAAAAATGTGAAAATAAGTAAAAACTTGAGAACCTATTCTTTATGACTTCATTTATCGTTCGTCACGTCCCATACTTTATGCCCATATTTTGCTAGATTAAAAACTTGATTATTTTCAATGTAATAGAATATGTGTTATGTTGTGTAAAGTTTTGCGATTCTTTATAGTTTGCAATAGAAATGAGAAACACGACAACAATATCCACATTATATTCTTAGAACTTTTTTTTTGATTTTCTTCAGTAATTTTAATCGAAGCTATTTTTTGGGATAATTTTTGTTTTTAAAT
The DNA here is from genome assembly GCA_034693445.1 of Edwardzetes edwardsi. Taxonomy (NCBI): domain Eukaryota; kingdom Metazoa; phylum Arthropoda; class Arachnida; order Sarcoptiformes; family Ceratozetidae; genus Edwardzetes; species Edwardzetes edwardsi. The sequence goes on along the minus strand of JAQFXL010000933.1, from coordinate 4,145 downwards.
AATTAGTAATGACCTAGCTTTATTTAAGCTTGTCAAGTCAAAAGAGTGACTAGGTCATTATTCTTCAATCTAATGGCATTAAATACGGTATGTTTTGAGTCGAATTAATTGAAAGAATGTATGTATTGTTTTTCAGAGACATCCGGTAAGGGATCGAAGCATTCAAACGACTGTTTCTGTGCTTTGCTCTCAATTATAGAGAAAATCCGTTCCGAACGACAGAAACCGACATTTGATAGGATTTTAATCAAATATAAGAAAATAGTCGACGAAACGGATCCGAAATCCTCTCTTAAGTTCGTAATAAGTGATGCCATCGAAAATAATTTGGTCGAAAAAATTGGAGCAATTGATGAAAAGGATGTCTCCTTCAGAACAGTCACTACTCAGACACAAAAAAGTCGCAAAACTTTTAAAAGAACTCCGTTTTCCTCAAAAGAATCTGATTTTAGAAAAGAAAAGGGTTGGGAAGAAATGACCGCCAATTCTGATAATACAGTCGAAAGCAGTCGAAATTTCGAGAGTATTCCTTCCAAATTGGAAAGTCTAGCCCTCGAGGGCTATACGCATATCAATGATATTGACGTCTTTTCAGCTCCAACGCTGTTTGGAGACACAGAACTGGACCCCGAAATCTTTGAGTTATACCAAGTGCCTATTGAAACGAGTCCGACATCCCTTTCATTCAGTTCGACACCAATTAAGTCATTCAATCATAATATGAATAAAGAGGTTATTCGCAAACAATTAACTCCGACTTCGAGCACAACTAACGAAGATATCGATGCTATGCTCTCACTTAAGGATTACCGCAATTGGCTTTTGGAACCGTTGCCGAGATTTTCGCCATTCATTGCACAGACGGGCGATCGTGTCGTGTACTTAAGGGACGCCCACCAGATATACATCGATTATGAATTGAGAGAATTGCGTGAATTATATCCTAAATTTCATTCGACTCCGGAAGAGATAAACGCTGCCATCAATTCCGAAGATTATGTGATAAATGCCATCATTTGTGACGTAAAGTTCTATCAAATAAATTGCATTAAATTCTCTTTAATCCAATTGAAGAGTCAGTCGAATGAGAATCCCTTCCAAATCAATGTCTTGTATCGACCGAATCGAGGAATTTGTGATTTCCTTGTTTTGGAGTATATCTACAAAGAGTCACAAATTATTGACTGGCAGTCCGGCCACGAGTTTAGATCACTGTGGAAGAAGTCGTGGTGGATGGGAACAGTTCTCTCCAAAACTATCTTTGATCTAAAATATCCTAATTCTTTGTTTAAGTGTTACAAGGTCATGTGGCACACCGGCGAAAGGGGACGACTTAGTCCTTGGGATCTCTTTAACACTGATCCCAATCGTATGCCCAGACGTAAAGAGAATGGAGTTCTCATTACTCGCGAAGATTTGTTGAAAATTAATTATAAACCACATTTCAATGAATGGCCGGAAGTGTATGGATTGGAGATGGATAAGTGGCGGTGCCACGAATCAAAACGCATTTATAACGCTATTAAGTTCATTGAGAAGAATGTCTTTCCACACATTCTCTCAGTTTTCAGAGAGTATCACAACTCAAAGATTTCATATCCGGTGAATCTCCAACTCATTAAAGAACGGCTGAAGAACTTGTTTTACCGAAGAAAAGAGACAATCATTCGGGACATCACTTATTTGAAAACAAACGCTAAACTCTATGTAAAGAAAAGTGATTTTAAAAACTGCGAAGACTTTGTTGATATGCTGTTAGGTGTGGCCAACGACTGTCAGTCCATTAGAGTCGAACACTTTGATGTTTTCATCAATAAATACTCGCATTTGAAAGACAACATTCCTGAGTTGGTTCCGGAATGTCGTCCAAAATGTTCTCAAACATCCTATTCAGAGCACAGCTTTTTACCTAACACTTCGACCACCTTTTCCTCTTCAATGCCAAAGACTATAAACCAAATCCAAACTAAAGACAAAAAAGTAGGTCTTATTTGTTGATTAAAATTAAATAAATATATTTTCATTTCATTTACAGATAAGTAGAAAACGGTCGGCGCCCGACTCTAGTCATTTGCCACTCAACTCAGATGTGAAAGTAACGGAAAGCATGCAATGGAAAGTGGATTCCCAGAAGTTTATTGATATTCTCCTCAAAAATGACGACTCATTGCCTTATAGACAACCTGTCGATGACGAACAGTACCCCTTTTACCGCAAAGTTATCGCCGAACCCATAGATTTGAGTGGAATTCAGAATAAATTGAGTTTAGATCAATACCCGAATCCAATTCAATTAAGGAAAGACTTCCGACTGATGTTTGAAAACGCGAAGGTCTTCTCCAAAGACCCGAAGTCCAAAATGCGAATCATTAATAAGAATTTATTCCATTTCGCCGAGGACAAACTCAGAGAGATCATTGTCGACTGGGAACGGATCTACTCATATGAACAGAAAAGACTCAAAACCAGTGGTTTCAAAGTAAGAAAACCCATTTCTCGTAATCAGCTCTGGGGTTATGGTTACCAACAATACTATTGACTGATTGGTCACAAAATTTTTCCAAATCTTTTGCTATTTTTCGCATTTAAAACATATTTTGTAACTCAAATCACAATCTTTTTTGAATTTATTTTATATTTGGATTCAATTCTTTACTTATTGACAAAGACTTAACAATTTGTGTAAATAATAAATCTATTCATTGATTGTCTTTTAATCATTCATTTGTCTGAATTAGTGGTAAAATTGATGTAAAAATTGCTTTTCGGCAAAAGTTAGGGACAGACACAGAGCGCGCGTCTCATCAAATGCTTTGTTTATATCACTTTCAGTGAATTTAATTTGCAATTCAATCAATATTTCCGTTATATTTGACGTAATGTTCGATATCTTTGATTCAAATTCTTTTTGGGAATACTTTTTGCCGCCGGGCGTCGTATTCGCCATTTGGTGTGTGTTTACCATCGGATCCCTTATCTTCTATATTAGTTGCGTTACTTCCAAAGAATGGGTCAAAATATATGATTATTGTTCGCGAAAGGAAGTCAGGTATCGATATGTGATTCGAATGATAATCGGCGAATCCCAAGGTGACTATAACACCGAATCGACAACAATTCGAATGGAAATCGTCGGACCAAACAATCAAAGACTTTCGGCATTCGGTATTAAACCTCATATAATGAACCGATCGGTTCCTTTGCCCGGAAATTCTGAAAAACAAGTCATCAAATTTCTTCTGCTCCGTAAAGAACCCCTCAATAACATTGTCAAAGTGGTGCTCAACCATAATGGCCAAGGTGCTTTATTTGTGCATAGAATTGAGATACAAGACGTTACTTCCGATTCGGCGAACCTTACATTTGTTGACCTTTATATTCTAAGACTATCTGAGAGGACGGCACAAGTAAAACAGGCGTTCCCTGCAGCAGCACAGGAGCAAAGACATATGGAATTCGTTGACAGAACATCAAAACTGTTGAAATACTACGAATTATTGATCTTTTTGTGGCTCGAAATCAATTTAATTCCATTGTTTGCCGTTCTTCTGATCGTATGTTTTGAAAAAGAAGTACAAATCGGTAGTAAAACCTCAGAAACGACGAAAACCTTTTCAATTTACTGCGAAAGCTATGAAAACGATATGATCTCATGTCTGTTGACTGCAATATTGTCTACCACTCTGTCGGGGGCTTTGTTCGTATCCTTGATAGTCATCTATCGGTTTGGTATCAAAGAAATGGTTGACTCAAAACACTTGAATATTATCCGTATATCTTATTTGGCATTAGTTTTACTTTTGGCGTCGGCTTCGGGCGCGGGAAGTGTTTATTTGGCAGTCATACGCTTCACCAAGAATGTCTCAGCAGAACATTTGTTTTGGATCGGGTCATTTGTAACGGCATATTTTCTGTTTGCTTTTGTTTGTCTGCCATTCCTTCTACTATTGGGGTACAGCACCGGCTTCTTCCATGAGTTGGTAATAAAACCGGTCAAATCGGATGCCAATGATTCCAATGATGCCAAACAATTAAAAGAAGATCATTCACCAGTAGTCAAGGGGTCAAAAGAAGGTCAATCACCAGTAGTCAAGGGGTCAAAAGAAGGTCAGTCACAAGTAGTCAAGAAGTCAAAAGAAGGTCAG
>JAQFXL010000932.1:0-15171 GCA_034693445.1 Edwardzetes edwardsi | reverse complement strand
CAAATAGACTTGAATTCGACCTTTGAATAGATCCAAAATCAAAGACAAGTCTTACGAAAAGTTAACGACAAACGAAATGCGTTTTTAAGTCAATGAAAGAGTTGTTGAGTTTTACGTCAATAGAGTTCACTATTGAATGCATTCAATGACTGTTTGAAACCCAAGCCTTGAATTATAAGACTTTTAATTTTGAAAATCAAAACACATTTGAATTTATAATACGTTTTCAGACTTTAATTAATGGGAAAAATGGCCAAACATTTGAAAGATAACGACACTGTTTTGCTGATTGTCACCAAAAGTCAGTCCTTTGAACCAAAAGAAATCGAGGAAATTGAGACCAAAGTCGGCAAAAATAATGTCTCGATTAAAGACTCGGCTCTTTGTAAGCAATTCTTTGATTTATTATTATTTTTGAGAAATTATCAAATCTATAGTGTCTTCCGATGACATCAAATATGATCTCATTCTGAGTGCTGTCCAACAATTGGATGACAAGACTCTTATTCTTCTGTTGTCTTCTCTGAAACCGAGCGCTCGTCTCGTAATACGAAAGTCCAAAGACTGTACGTCCGGACAAACGGTGTCTTCGCTTAAATTGAATGGTTTTGTTAATATCAATGAAAGTGCTGACGAATTGGTGACTCAAAAGCCTCACTACGAGATCGGGTCTGCCGTTAAACTCAACCTAAATGACAGCGAAAAGCCATCGACCGCTAAAAAGATCTGGTCTTTGGCTGCCGACGATTCGGCCGATTTGATTGATGACGAATCTCTTCTGTCCGAAGAGGATAAGGCAAAACCAGATCCACAATCTTTGAGAGTGTGTGGAACCACAAAACAGCGCAAAGCCTGCGCCGACTGTAGCTGTGGTTTGGCTGAAGAACTGGAGAATGAGGTCATCGACCAAATCAAAAAGAACTCACAAAACGCCAAGTCTTCGTGCGGTAATGTATGTCCACTCAATATATTTGCCATTCTTTCCATTCGCTAATTATATGCTTTCCATGCAGTGCTATTTGGGGGACGCTTTCCGTTGCGCGAAGTGTCCATACCTGGGAATGCCTGCATTCAAACCGGGAGAAAAGGTGGTTCTCGACAATTCCAGTGACTTATAATCGGCTAAAATTTGATTCGTTTAAAAACTTTAATTTAAGATATTTTTACTTTTAAAGAGATTTCAATTCTTTTCAATAATTTCTTTAATTTATTTAAAATTAGTAGAAATGAAAGAATAGTTTCTCTAAAAAATAGACTAATTTATAATCTCTTGAATTAGTGGTTAATAAATATTTTTTGCATAAATTTTCTGTTCATTGAATTAAAAATTGAGTTTTTCTATGAATTTGTGGAACCATTAATCGGTTGATGGCTTTGGTCTGAATGTTGAGGAATGAGCGACAGATCAGAAGATCTGATGTAATCACTAGTTTTGAAAATCTCTTTCGGTTCGTATTTGGCGTTAATTCGTTTGACAGCACTTTGTTTGGAAGTATTGCTAATAAAAGCGGAGAAAAACTTCTTCACTTTATTGTCATTACTTTCACCGAAAAGCTGTTCCGCTTTTGTCAGCTCTTTGTCCATATCGTCGACACATTGTTTGACGATTTGCACCCATTGTTCTAATTTATCGATTTTAGTGTAGATATCATTCATAACTTTAGATTTTTCGCTGACATTCTTCAGCACTTCTTCTAAACAGATATTATTGTCGTTTCTAATCATTTCGATTAAACCGCAAAACTCTTCCAAATGAGTCAATAGGTCTTCGATCGCGTCTTCGGTTTCCTTCTTCTGTAAAGTCGTCAAAATATTAGATGAAATCAAAATGACATTCAAAGAGATAATTGACTCAATTGATTACCTCCTGAGTGATGTCAATATTGAAATAATTTGCGTAATCTTTACTCAATCGGATAGCAATTGATTGCAATTCATTTGATTCGGAAGATTCCTCTGATTTTTCATCAGAGTCTTCGTCACAAACTTCAGTGACATCTGTATTGTCAAAAGTGATCTCTTCATACTCTATCTGATCCTTATTATCCATTCCTTGAACACTCTTCGAATTAATTCATTAATCAATTGAATAACTGAAAGACAATTGAATCCAAAACTACTGACAGACAGTATTGCATCAAAAGAGAGATAAATGTTTTGATATTTTCATAAAAGACGCCTCAAATTCACTGCCTTTTAATTTGAAGGCTTTAAACGTAAATTATCTCAACATTCAATTCATGTGAAATTTTGAAAATTTATTCCTGGTTAGATTGGCCAACTTATTATCGAGCACATTTAATTGAATTTGCAGAACTTTCCGAGATATTAAATTGCAAAAAATAAAAAAAAAGTTGAATCAACGTAATTAGTGACACGTTTTACGTCACAAATGTGTAAACAAAACAATTTAAATGACAAACATATGAGTCAAGAGTTTTAGTGATTCAGTCATTCATTTAAATGTCATTTATTTTAACGATTTTTAGTTATTTTAAGTGATTTTATTTGAGTTCAAAATGCGATCGCATTTCAAAGTTATTGTTTTGGGGGCCAAACAGTGCGGAAAGACATCTATTCTGAATCAAGTGGTCAATGGCTCCAAACTTAAGATGAGTCTCAATTACGAGCCAACTATTGAAGACATTTTCGGAGCAGTAGTTGAAACGGACAGACAAACTAAAGAGAAAATATATTTCTTCGACTTCGCGGGAATGGTCTGTATTTGTGATTGACTTTTGAGTTAAATTAATTGAATTGACTTAAAGTGCGCTCCGCTTAACATCGAAGCCATCAAATCATATCTTTCTTACGCAGACGTGAGTTGACCACAATTTGTCTCAATATTTATTCAATCATTTGAATCATCATTAATAGGGATTTGTGTTGACGTACGCCATAAACGACAAGAACTCATTCCTAATCGTAAATCATATTAAGAACGCCATCGATAGACATAAAGAGAAAAGGGATGTAAGAAAAGAGATTGTCTTTCATTTGATTCCTGTCTAAGAATTTAATTATTTTTTTAATTGAATATAAAACAGATCCCAATCATAACCATTGCCAACAAAGTGGACCGATTTAGGGAACGGGAAGTCGATTTTGATGAGTCTCAGAGTTGGGCCCAAAGAGAAAAAGTCAAAGTTTTTGAGGTGACGGCCACCGAACGCAAGACACTGATCGAGCCGTTCGTCTTCTTAGCTTCAAAACTAAATCCGCCCCAAAATAAGACGACTTTCCCTCAATTGCATAGAAAGTCAAAGACGGGAACTATTCTGAGTTCTCTCGAATTATGAACTCAAAAACAAAATCTTAAAAAACGAATCTTTTTTTTACGGAATATTTATTTTAGAAAATAATCTCAAACTTAATATTTGAAACAAATCACCACTTATTCCATGTCTTCGTTCTGTAAATTACCTCAAAATATCATATTTTTGGACACAAAAATCTTTTTTTGTTTTACCGAAAAAGAAACAAATTTTAAGCAAAAGTTAAGTAAAATTTTATCTTAAAAATAATGTTACAAAAAATGTTCAACAAATTTATCGATTGTTAAGAATTGAGTCTTTAGTACAGAATATTTCTCAACAAAATCTTATTTATATCTTCGGTTAATATATTGTCCTTAAAATTAATTGAAATTAATATTCGCGTTAAAATTGACCTAAAATTCTAGTTTTTTGAGCAAAAAAAAAGAGTTTTTTATTTATTATAAACTGAATTAAATGTTGAAAACTATGAAATCGTAAGAATTTTGTCGAATAAATGAAAACAATAAAGAGATAGGAAAGACGTCTAAGAATAAAGTGATTGATTGTGTTATTTAATTATCAACAGTTGAGTAATAATTTGAAGCAATAATTAATTAGCAGTTATTTGAGTGCTTTCTTAATCGAAATAATGGTTTTCCGAAGCGATGCATAAAATATGAGATTATTAGTGACAGAGAACTACAAACAGTTTCTTCGGCCAAAACACTAAACACTCGTTTAATTAGATGTGAGACAAAACCGTGGATAATGTGAGGAATGCATTCTTCTCAGCCATTCATTAATCATTAATATGATCCACATTGAGATAAGAAGCTTTTTCTGCGTTTTGGCCCTTTCTCTTATCCCAATAGAGATCTTGGCATCACATGCTTCCTTTGATGTGTCTTCCCATACCTTCGACTGTCTTCTTTAAAATTGACTCATTCTGTGCTAACGCTCACTACACCACAGACCCACTCCTTTTTCTCTTTCATCCCATTCAGTATTCGTTGGTTTTATTTATTCTGATTCTATGGTTAAGAAGTTTTATACAATAATTAGTGTCTTTTGGTTTTGTGTGTCTTTCAATGTTTTATGTCTTTTGAAGTATAAATGATTGGTTTGAGAGTCAAAGAGCATGAATACCAACAGCAGACGAATGAAACGTCAGATGCGAGACCACAACCAAACTATTTGTGTCAGTAATGCCACTAATTCTCGATCGCCTAATGATCTGAAGTCACGAATATTTATTGGAAATCTCAACACAAGTGTTATCACTAAAAGACATTTGCATTTGATTTTTATCCAATTCGGCGAAATTAAGGCAATTTCTATGCATAAAGGTATTGCCCTTACATTACTCTAACCCTTCCAATACTTCCCAAACAATTTATTTATGAGACACCTGAAGGTTGGAGAAGGGGTTGATCTCAATAAGCCTTTATCTTAAAAGCTTAAAAGTTTGCTCTTTTTTTTGATTAATTGATTCGTTTGCATAAAAGCGACCCTGGTTAATGATAAATAACATATGATTTATACTTTATTCCCAAAACCATTAATTATCGGTAATTACTAATTAGTGTTTACTTTACTTTTGATAAAATCAAATACAAAATCAAAACATTTATCTGAAAGGCTATGCATTCATTCAATACGACGACCAAATGGATGCGATTAATGCTGTGCTCACACAAGACGGACAGATGTTAGCCGGACAGGCAATTGGTATGACTTCCACTTCATTAATTATACTAAAACATCAAGAGTTTTGTAACATATTGAAAAAATAACAAGTTAAATTTATTATGAAATGATTATTCACAAGATTCTAGTGATTTCAAAATGAAAATAGAATCTGATCTAAGCTAAAAATAAACTCACAATTACTAAGTAGTTGATTGATAACATTGAGTAAAATCAAAAGTTTAGTCATTTTCTTTAAAACTCTTTAAAATTTTATTATTTTTTGAAATTAGAGTAAAAGTTGAGGAAATATTTTGGGAATAAATTAAATGAATTGAATGACTCGTATTTGACTTCTTTTGACTCAATTATAATTTAAATACGAATTTTATATTTGAGGCGATAATCAAACAAAAGTATTCATTGAAAAAACATTTATTAAAATATTTGAGTCTAACTAATAAGCGGTGTTTAAACTGAAGAATCGATTGTTTTTTGTTTAAATTAGACGTCAATCTCGTAACGGAACCAAAACCGCATCAAAAGTCAAGTAAGACCTCAACAGTTAGTAATGGGAGCGAAACGAGTGGAGACATGAATACCGAAACAGAGAACAACTCAATGGAAAATTGTGTTGAGAGTGACATTAATTATACAAATTTCGAGAATACTATCAATGAAATGATAGTAGAGTGCAATTCTGTGCAGTCAGAATCACTTCATTCACACCACAATGAAAAGTGTGATTCAGATACTCAACAAAATAGCTTTCAAATGAGTGAAGTACAGACTAAAAGAGTCAAACTCGATATTAGCCCTGAGTTGCCTTCGGAGACAACACTTGACAGCAATAATCATATTTCGTCGGAAAACCACAAAAGTTGCGAAAATAGTTTACAGTGCGCTTCAGATGATAGCAGAGGCAGACCTGACAATACGGCCACTTATGTCGACCCTAACATTAATAAACATTTAATAAATAGTTCAGATAATAACTATTGTTATCTCAGCGAAAACCAAAACTATAGCTCTTCATTGGGTTCTCTATTATCTAATCCTGCGTTGAGTTTACTGTTAAGTAATAATAATAACAATAATAACAGTCAGCTCTCAACTCAAGAGATGCTTCCATTGGCTTTAAATCAAATACAACAACAGTCCTATGATATACTGATTTGCGGAAATTGTCGGACATTTTTCACATCTCTTCCACTTTTTATTCAACACAAACGGAGCTCAAAGTGTAGATTACGTTTCCTCTGTCGCTGTCAACCAAAATAATAGTTTATTTGTTTAATGTGTAAACTCTTTCTTATGATGGATGACATGGATGACATTCGTCGCAATCATTTCTCATTTTTTCTGATCGAAAGAAGGGAAACAAAATCCAAATCTTTTAGTTGCAAACAAAATGAGACAAAACCTCTTTGAGCGTCACTTTGTCTCAACTCTATATCCGTTAATCAACAGACCTTTTTCTCAATACACAGAATATGCACTCTTTATGTGAGATAAAAAAGCAAAGACTCCACTCAAACAGAGTTAATATTAGCGCTCATACGCCTAATCATCACAATATTCACATATAGATTCTTAAGGATATCTATTTTTAAGCCACCGATATTTGGCAGGTATTTCAACTCCACTCTTATGTCAAAGGCATAAGTGAAGACCCGTTCTGACAATTCTGTTGCCCTCCCAGTCACTTATGGCTTCTTATTAATAAATAGATATCTTTTGATCTAATATTTGCTATGAAGTGATATCTAAACCAAATATGGTTTATAAAAACTTTGCGATTCTCTCTCTCTCTCTCTCTCTCTCTCTCTCTCTCTCTCTCTCTCTCTCTCTCTCTCTCTCTCCCTTATCGGACACAAAGATCTAATATTTTATTCTAAAAAATTAGATATTTTGCTGAATTGGACGGAATATGATATAAAAATATAAATACTTTGATATTTAATAAGTATTCCAATAAATTGAGTTATTTTTGTTCATTAAATTATGTCGAGCTCTGCATTTAATTATAATCTTTTATCGTATTTATTGTCATATTTCAAAACTTTTAAACCAAACTTTTCATTCTTTACTCAATTTTGTTCTGAGTTTTATTCTTTAGAATCAATTTTAAGTAAAAATAGAGTTTATATTAGATTTTTAGACTAATTTCTCATAAAATGCTTCTTACAATCAAAAAGACATCAAATTATGAGTTATTTGAAAAATTAATTTTTAAAAATGTCATAAAATAAAAGTTAGTTAATAATTCATTAAAAAATTTGGAATAATCTTGATCAAAATTTTGACTTGATAAAATCTAAAATGTTTTAGCTATTTGAGTTAACTTTTACTCATTTAAGTTTTTAAAATATTTCATCTGAATTATTAAAGATATTTTATGAGATTCACAATTATTGCTAAGAATAGATATTTCTGGAGACTCACCAGAATCTGTTTAACAAATAATAAAAACTCGTTTCTTACAAATAATTTGTCAGTCAATGCGTTGGAAAAATTCCGATTCATATTCAAGTGAACCTTAATTTTAGATTTTCTTAATTATTCAATTAAACTCTTGGCTATTATTCTTGGTTTACATTAAAAACAAATAAAATTAAGACTAAGGAATCTCTTCCTATCGTAAGTTTTGTTCTAATTTTTATTATTAAACTTTTTTTCGTTTTCATGCATTAGTTTTTTAAAGTGCTTTTAAAAGAATGGGATCGAAAGGAACCGAACATTACATTATGTTCTTAACTATTAAATAATCTAAAGTGTGTTCCAGTTTTGAATGACACTGAATGACAATTACTTGGATAACAAACAATTGAATATTTTGTGCATTTTTTTATAACAGACTAAAAATATTTTCATTTAATATCTTAAAATCCTATGGAAAACAAATTTCATTTCAGATCAAAGTCATGAAAAAATTTACTCAAACTATAAATGACTCAAAAGCTTTTCGTCACATTAAACAAAAGATGCGAAATAATTACCATGCAAAGTTATCTGTGAGATAAATCAGTTTTAATTTCTCAATGGAAGACAACAAATGAAGTGTTTTTGAGAAATCTCATTAATGAGTGACAATAATGGCATTGATGACATTGAGTCTAAATGGGAACGGAATCAATCAATTGAAGTCTGATTTGAAGCCATCAAACAAATGGTTGAAATAACCATTAGAGCCAACCTTATTCACCAATACATCGAACAAAGCACTGAATAATAGCTTTCATTTGAGAATTATTTAATCTTTGAACATTTGTTCAATACATAATTGGAGAGGATTTAGGAAATGAGATTAGATTAAAGTCAAACTAATTACACATTAATTAGAAAAAACTTGTTTTTGAAGTCAAGAGTTATAAGAAGTTGTCATTTATATTAATATTTATGTCCTTTTTATAACAGTTGAGAGGAAACATTTTTAATTTGAGCTTGTAAATAATGATCTATTCAAGCATGAAAATATTAATTATATTAATTAATTTATTAGATTTGATTGAACCAAAAAAGTTCAAATGTTTGAGTAATATTAAGGACAATAAAAACAATTTTGTTAAGTTTGAAAATATTTCCACTTTCACCGATGCAATGTGTGCCCAATGCTATTGGTTCCTGGCTGAAATTCCTAAAGTTTGGAAAAACAATTCCCTGGTTGACATTCATATGGTGCCCGTTTATGAGCCAACCGTATTGATGTGCTTTGCAAAGAATATGCGGTGCTATCCATTCTCATACAGTCGTCTCAACCGAATCAACAAAGACAAAGATTTCTTTCTGCGACAATTTCGAACACATTTTCACTTGGTATGTTCACTATTAATCAACGACTGACAAATAACAAGGTTATTTATAACCGTTGAGATAATACAATTGAATTTGAGAGACAAAGAACTTCAATATGTCGGCCATTATTGAGCAATGAGCATGATTATTTATTACATACTAATCACAGTTTATTCATATTTATTAACATTTAATGTTTTCAACTCTTACTCAGACTCTGGCTTTTGAGACAATAATATATCAATGATATCAGGTTTGCAATCAAAAAAGATTGTAAGGTCAACAAGGTTACCAAGCTAAAAATGATAGCTGAAACAGTCAAAAAATAAATTGAACCAGAGTAAAATTGAATGACCTTGAATCAAATAAGAGTAGAGTCAAATATGTCAAATGTTGGGGAATCCTGATATGCTATCAAACATGATAACAATGATTAATCAAGCAAGGGCAGAGTATTTCACCATTTGGTGCATCGCTTTTGGTTTTGTTGAAATGAAAAGTCTTATCGTTTTGACATTTTCATCATATCATCGCTTTTTTGATTTTCTAATCTCGTCAAGTTTCTAACTGATTTGATCAAGATCAAAGTCGGGAAAGAAGACATTGAATATTTTTTGAGCCCATGAATAAACTTTCAAAATAATTATGATTCAAGAGATAAGATCTAAGAATATTACTGAAAATAAACGATTTAATTGCAATTATTTTTACAATTCTATTGTAATAAAAGAGAATATAAAACACATATTTACTTATTGTCAACAAAATATCCCATCAGATAATTGCAATATAAATATCTCGTATAATATTTATAGTTTTCAAATGCTATTCAGAGTAAAAATAAGGGAAAATGAGCTCTAATTCAAAGTTTGTTTTGTTGTTTTTGTTAACGAATTTGATTATTGGTTTGAAAACCAAAGGATTTAAGTGTAAAAGCAATAAAAATATCAACTTTTTAAATATTGAAAGATTTACAGACAATATGTGCGCCCAATGTTTCTGGTATATGGCAGGCGTTGAGAACGCCTGGAAGAGATACGACATAGTGTCCAAATGGTATATTATGTATAATTTCAGTGATTATATCAATGCTCTGGTGTGTCGACCGGAATGCTCTCAATTCAAGTTAAGATTTTTAAACAAATATGACAAAGAAAACGATCCCATTCTTAATGAATTCAAACAAGAGTTTCATATGGTATGTGTCATTCAATTCTGAGTTTAGTACAGAATATTCTTCAACTCATAATTGGTGTGAATGTTGTTTAGTTGAAATGCGAGTCAAAAGAAGTTTTGTGTCTTTAAAGTAAAAAATCAAAATTCATTAGAAATTTGCTAAAAATAGCTTTTAATTGAAAATTATTCAAAACTCTGGAAAAACTTATTTAAAATGACTTCAAAGAGAAAAATAGATTTTTTGGGTTCTTTACGATTGTGTTAAATATACTATCAATTAATCTCTGGAACCGACAGAAAATAAACAAAAAGCGATTGTTATAATTCAAAGTTAATGAGGCTTTAGATTAGTTTTATTTTTAAAAATAGTCAAACAAATAATACTTTGAATCCTTAATTAATTTTGTGAATCTTTTTGTGAATCTCTGATCTTTTGGTTTCTATTTATGAAATGTGTTTCGAATATAATTAAAATCTTTCAAAAGTTGTTTAAATGTTTTTTTCTTGTCTCACATTTAGGAGTTGTTTCTGAAATGTTGTGAAGACGCGAATAAGTGTTGTCAACAAATGCTTAAATTGGATGAACATGAAGATTCCGAAGATGAAAGTCGATGTCCGGCCAAATGGGACGGTTGGATGTGTTGGGATTCAGCTCCATCGGGAACTACCAGTTGGAAGACATGTCCGGATATGTCGAATTCAGTTTTAGGATATATGCCGACTGAATGTAGTAAAGAGTACGCCACCAAAGAGTGTTATCCAAACGGCACCTGGGCTACCATATGGACTAATGATTCTGGTGATCCCATTCTGAAGGAGTCGACGAATTACATGAAATGCTCGACTCCTGGCGCTACTGAAAGACTGCGAGAGACTCATACGGCGATCGCTGTTTATTTCATTTCACTAATATTCTCATTAATCGGTTCCACAATTTTCATAGTTTATAAACAATATAATATACTTCGAGTACAAATCCATTTGAACTTTTTGTGTTCATTAATAATGACCTGTTTTTTCTCAATTCTCTTCTACTTTCTGGTCCGAGAAAAGCATTATATGTTGGAGTCTATGATCGACGAGAAGTAAACATTTTATTTAATTATTATAATAGAAGTTTAATTATATTTAAATATTTGAATCCAGTCCTCACTGGTGCAAAGCACTGGTAGTGTTGCACAAAGGGGCCCGATTAGCCAACTTCTGCTGGATGCTAAATGAAGGCGTTTATTTGCATCAGTTAATTGTCGCTGCATTTCGAGAACAAAGACGAACTATTTATTACTACTTATTCGGTTGGGGAACGCCTATCATGATTATGATTCCGTACGTTGGCGTCCACTCAATGCAAAAGTATGATAACAGTTGTTGGACTAAATCAATGCTTTATCCGGAACTCCTCTACAATGTATTGCCTCTCATTTGTATTGTCGTAAGTATTGAGTAATTCTCACAAAAACTTCAATTGATTTTCGTTTTTGCAGTTAAACGCCATTTTGTTGGCTAATGTGGTCCGAGTCTTAATGACAAAACTGAGATCATCTCCCGATCACTTCAGGACAGGTCTAAGAGCGTCAATAGTACTGTTGCCGATATTTGGCATTCAATACACTTTTTATGTCGTACCGATCGATCCGTTCGATTCATGTCTGACCGGAGTGTTTGTGGCCCGATATATACAGATAGTGATTGAAGCACTTCAGGGCGCTATCGTTACCACAATCTTTTGTTTTCTCAACGGAGAGGTTAAACACAATTTTCATTTTATTTCAATAAATCACAAAATGAACGGAACATTAAATTCCTGTTTAAAACGTTTCAAAACTTCGGTTAACATTTGAAAAGCCGTAAAATTTCGAGCAATTCATTAACATTTCATTAAAAAAGGCACACAATTTTTGCCAGACAGAGGTCAGGGGTCAACAAAAAAGAAAATTGCTTGAATAAATTTAAAACAACCTGAACTGATATGTGGGCCTCATGTCTGACTAAAGTCATATTTAAAAAGTTTTTCATAGTTTAAATTAAACGGACTGACAGTTGGCTCATACCTAGGGATAGCATAACACATATTAGCGATTAAATGCCTCTCAGACTCGACTCGCGATTTATTGAAGGAGGAGTTCATTAAATATAAAGTTACAGACTATTAACGGAATCATTTTATTAATTAAACTCAGATTAAAATTGCAATTAATCAGAATTTTTACCGAAAGAAAAATCTTTTAATTTATCGAAATTTTGAATTCAATGCCACTTTTCAGACGTATTTCGGAATTGGGTTTTCAGATAGTCTTTCGTTAAAATACAAGAATTTATTTCAAAAGATAATAAACAGAAAGAGAAATAAATTTGAAATTTTAATCGATTTTCAGGTTCATTCACATATCAAGAGAACTATACAGAGAAGATTTCCAAGGATTGCTTCGGTCGTCACTGAAGAACAAGTATTTGAAAGAACGACTTAAACAAAAATTATAATTCATTTCAACTCATTTTCATTTCATCCGAAGAAAACTATAATTTTTAATGAAATATCAAATTGTTTTGAATGAATAGCTTATGAATCAAAGGATTATATTTTGGATATTTTATGTTATTTTTTGTTTGACTCCAAATATGTAATATTAATCACAATTTTCTACAATTCTTTCTTTTAGTTAAATATTTGTTTAGTTTGTTTTAGGAATGATTTATAACTTCCTTCAGTCGCCAACACTTATGGTTTTTGATTAACTCTAAACTCATAAAATTCTGGTTTGAATTTATTCATGTAATGGAAATCTATTGCAAAAGCATTTCAGTTAAATCATTGAAATTTTTCCATCAAATTATCTTTTTTTTCTTTCTCAGAAGCGATTGTTTTTCACATTTAGTGTAAATGTTTGTTATGTGAAAAAATTGATTTAAAATTCAGACATTTGTTAACATTTCAATACAACATTTATTCAGTAATTCATTGAAATGAATGCAAAATTTTATTCATAGATCTTGAAAATGAATGCAAAGCAATACGGAAAACATTTTGTGTTAATTTTATCGCTTCTTAACCAGATTTGAATTGCAATAATGTCTTGAATTATACTTTTTTATATCTTAACTATTTTACACTTAAAGTTCATTCTTTAAGTCAAGTGTTTAGAAGGGATTATTAAAATGAGATAAATTGACAGATATTTGTTATTCAAGACAAGTGTTTGACACAATCAGATCAGTTCATAATTTCCTCATTTAATCGTAGGTTTATTTCTTTGATATTTAACTAATCGTTTAATGATGTCAACAGATGTTTAGGATTTCATCACATTTCAGTTTTTTTTATTTTTTGAAATTTTTGATTTGTTTGCTTAATTGCTGTCAACTCTTTCATAGAGATGCCATCAAAAGCCTTTCATATTGATGATTAGTCTTAACTCAGACTTGGTCTTGACCAAATTTGAGATAGCTTTATTTTTAAATGAAAATTGGAAATTTTGCTAGATAATTTTACAGGCAGATTTTTTAATCAAGAATATGATAGTCTAGCTTTGTTGTACTCGAGTAAAAGGAAACTTGTTGAGACGCAAACATTTTTGATCGCTTGTCGTTTATTTTTATGGTTTTTGAAAATAATTTTATAAAACGAAGAAATTTTAGTCACTTTTTTCATTGAAAACTGGTTTTCGACAAATTCTGTTAAATTGAAATTAAAAGTAAACACAAAAATAGTTGATTTGTTCTGATATTTAGCTTAGTTTCACAACTTTTTTCTTTTTCAATTCGTGAAAGACATAAAGTAAACTTGAAATCAAGCCTGAGATCTGACCCTGGGAATTTCAATCGCTAATAGTCCAATTAGTATTTACTTTTGATTCAAATCGTTTTGGACTGAAACTTGATAATTGTATATAAAATTAAATTCGCTTATATTGATATGTATTGCCCCTTGGTCACTCTAATTAATTTTGAGCAAAAATTTGAATTTAAACTAGGATTAACATATTAAAAGATAACTCTTAACGATTTGTTTGTCAACCTTTAGTGTCGATCAACTCGCCATCAAATAAGAAATAAGATCTAGAAATGTCTGATTTAACCGAAATATTTGATGTTTTAATTACATTGAAGTCATTGAAATTCAATCGATTTTAATAACCAATTATTTGATTTTTTTTTGTTTGTTTTTCTGTTCAAAATTTTTACTGAAAAGGATAAACCATTTGATAAATGTCTTATTTGAGTGTTGATCACATTGAATGAAGTGCTGATCCATTTGTTATCTCCAAATATGAATTGGAATAAAGACATCGGAGTAACTGATTCTTAGTCAGCGAAGAGGTTGTTTGCGCAGAAGCGCACAGACTGAAACTTTCAGAGGTGACCCTTCTTCCAAACGAGCGTATTATCTAATGTTTTCTCAGCGCTAGTTAATAGTGACATCCACTCACACCCTTCCCCTGGCGCATTATATTTCTCTGTGCGACGTCCACTTCGGAAAAGTGGTAAACTTATTGTAATAGAGTTTAAGTGTTGACACAAGTCTATCGTCTGTCTGTGAATGGAATGCCGTCTTAGAAGTGTCTAAACTTCAGACGATTGCATCGCACCATTGCCTCGAAGTTTCCAAAAAAGTAAGTCAAACAATAATAGTAAAAGTTGTGCTTTTTTTGGGCAAAGTTTTGTTCAAATCGAAAACATTTGCCCATATTTTTGCTCAAAATATCTTTTTAAGAGTTCTCAACCTTTTGAGTTGAAGATCTTTTTTGGACTAAAGCATCGACTCTGCATAAGGTGTAAGGTCTCGATAGTCTGTGTGAACATCAGGTGTGCAGTGGTCTCAGTGAATGTTCCCCTGTCTCAGAGCCAATCAGTTAGGGTTCCTTTGGGTGCGAACTCCATAATCATATATAGACTCTTAATATTTGTGCATTTCGTACATCTCTTTAGTATTGGAGTGTTTTTAGAGTGTATTTGGAGAGCAGTTTCAGTCAATAATCTGCACAGAATTTGACAAACTTTTTAACCTTATCTCAACATTATTTTTAATGACACAAAAAATCAAAAACTACTTTAAATTTTCATTTAAATTCATGTAATGATTAGAAATTATGTTATTTGACAGATGTGTTGAATGATTGTCTCAATTATGGTATTGATTGTGAGCGTCATACCAGTGTTTATGACAACTTTAACTTTAGTGGCGACACACTATTCCAATAGTTCCAGTCTTCGATTACAGCAATTGCAGCGAACTTTCTATGAGACAAACGGTCGAACA
>JAQFXL010000931.1:0-15176 GCA_034693445.1 Edwardzetes edwardsi | reverse complement strand
AGTTCATTCAAAGGAAACAATTCTTGTTTTGTTTTTGTTGTAAATTGGAATCAAATACAAAATGTATGAAACAATTAATCGAAAAAATATCATAAAAATTAGTGTTAATTAAAAAAATAAAAATCAATAACAGATTTGACGTTTGATTTCTCCAATTGATAGACATTTTCATTAATTAATTAAAATTCACAGTTTTTGAGTTTATCCTGTCGTTTACGTGCATGAATTGACGCCAAATTTATCTGATCCGAGTCTATTTTTATGAACAAATTAGTATTATCTTTTTTTCCAGCTTGGTTGTTTTTGGTTTGATATTTCTAAATAATTGGAAGCTTTTTTTGAAAGAGCAAAAGTTTGATATAATTAATGATTTTTCGGTTGAGAGTAGGCTAACAATTATAGTGCGAATCCAATTATCAAGGTCGTTTTTTAATGGCACAAATTATTGATGATAAACGAGTAAAATTATTATTAAAATTCTAAAATTTAACCCTTGATTATTGTAACGAGCAAATAAATTTACAAATAAATGGTGAATAGCCAAGGAGCTAAAATTGGACACAACAGCCCAGGTTTTTTAAGTTTCACCTTTTTTCAAAGAGTTTATTATTCTCTCTTCATAGCTAGGGTCAAAATTGGCTAAACCTGGTATTTATCAATTTTTTCCGGTTCAGTGATGAGTAAGCTCTGGGTTAATTTTGAGTTCTCGTCCAATTAACGAAAATCATATTTGAATCTAACCCTGCTAATCCCATCCTACAAATGTGTAACTCATCACGGGTCAGTTTCAAAAGAGCCCCGAAAGAATCTTGTGGCCATCCCTATAGGCCATCCCCTGTCCATCAGTGAGAGTTTACACTAATAGTTGTTATCAATTGAATATAAAAATTAGGAAAATATCAACAAAAAGTTGGAGTCAATTATGATTTGTTGTGGCGTTCATTGGATTCGTTGGGACCGGAATATGAATCTCTTCGGATGACTTTTGATGCTCTTCGGGATAGACTTCGACTTTGATTTGTTCGTCATTTGATTCTTGCTTTCGCCTAAAACTACCTCTATTCTGATGGTAACGATGTGGCCGACTAGTGGACAGATTGCGTCCCATCGGCCGGTGCTGTGAACTAACCGATGGATTCCGCGTTAGAGAGTTCTTCATTGGTATCGTATAAATGTTGAGACGGGCGCCACCCATCTTAGGCGGCGCACAGATGTGAACATTCTTTTGTGGATGAGATTTGTAGTTTCGAAGAGAACCGCCGAAGTGATAGTTCGGGTTTGATATCTGCTGGTGCTGCAAGTTGTGCTTGCCCATATATTGCCAGATACCTAGGTTATTTATTGCAATTGATAAGGATTAAGGCATGAGATTGATTGTCAAGGAGTTGATAAGGATGTTAAGATTAAAACCGTTATATGACAAACACCAGGTGCAGTTTTATCTCAAAACTGTCAGACTTTTGTCTGGATAATTACATTCTTAGATGAATATATGCGCAACATGGTAGATTTATCAACTGATAACCTGTTATCTATTGCTAGTTGAATTATTTGTTGTATCTGGTTAGTTTTAGCAAACTATAAATTTTGTAGAATTGTTAGATCTAGGCTTTAATGACCCTGTCAATTGTGTTATCATTTGAAAAGATAATGTATTTCTATTAGCAAAATATTTTTTGTTTATCTCTATTTCGAGTCAATGAATAAAATCATTCATCACTTGACTCTCAGCCATATTCTTAACAAATAGAGTGAGTGCTTCTCAAGAGAATTAGCCTAGAGCGTATTGACTTTGCTAATTCATTGAAAGGTATGTGGGCGCTTTAAAGCTTGCATTTCATATGCAAAGAATCTTGATAAAATCCAATGTTAACTAAGGGCTTTTTTGAAGCAGGGTTAATTTAATAATAAGAATGACTTACCTTCTCCTTTGTTGACCGCAGACCAGAATCCATATGAAAATAAGGCGATTGCAATGAAAACAAATAAGAAGGTGACGTACATCATCTCATTTGAGCCCCCATGGGCGGCTATGAATAAAATGATCAGGATCAGAATGAACATGCCGCCGCCGATTTTGCCAATTGCTAGATCATAAACATCAACACATCAATGGATGACTCTTTTACTCTCAATTATATTTCATTCAGACCTTTATTTTCAGGCATTATATGAAGTTTTTTTCGAATGACTTACAACTAAACTCTAACACACTTTGTAATTAAAATTGAGGAAGATCCGATGAAACTAGAGCATTTATACTAATCTAGTAGGAAAGCCAGTGTTGTTGTCCCTGTGCTGAGTCACATATTTAATGAGGTGTATAATTGGCGTTTGAAAAGTCGAAAAATAAATTTATAAATAATATACGCATTGATTCTGTTGTCATCGTTTTGTAGGCTCTCCTACCCGTCCTCCTGTTGGCTCTACCAGTCATGCTCTGACAGATCTTTGATCGAACTTTATTCTTCGGATTTGCCCGCTTATGATCGCCTATTCAGAGGACAGACACATAGCGCACAAACCGACGGTTAGTTTATTGATTTTCTTTGCGAGTTATGTAACAGTTTTCTCTAACTTTAAGTAGTGTTAGGATTTATATCCGTTCCTCTTGAGCTGAATTATCCTTGATTAATTGTTTTAATTATCATTTGACTTCATCTAAATAGTGCACAAAATATCCCTGGAGTGTATCTTGCGCAGTTGAAGTTTTGCACGAAAGTTTATTAGTCATCTATTAAATAAATTGAATAAGAGCTTCAAAATGGATTAGATTTTAATTGGATTTGATACTAGGCATACATAATGCTTGGACAGTGTTTTTAAGTATTATCACATTAGTAACAAGGACATGTAATGTACTGGTTATTTCTCCCAAGTTTTGGGAATTTTTTCTTGATAAAACAACTCTCTTTTTGGAAATTAACAGTTTAACAAATTCTTCCCAAGGCTATTGTTCTTGTGAACGCTCTTGGTCAACAGAGATGTGCAAGAATATACAAGATTAGATTATTTTTAATTAACAAAATAGTGTGTTATTTCAATATTTATCGATTACATTGAGATTATAGTCATTCCAATTGTATTCAATCGGTTGATGACTATCCCTATCCCTATCCCTATGTTTGAACATTTCTGTGTCAAACTTGATGTCCTTCCAGTCATTCTTGAAGATAAACGGATCCGAACCATGATCTTGTCCATGAGTTTCATTGATCCAATTTTTCTCTTTTTCGATGTCTGTTTCGGCGACTTTGAGGTCGACGGCAGACAATGGACTCAACTCATTGGGCGTCTGAAATGAAACCTTCTTTTTCATCAGCAAGTTGGACGGTGGCGGGGGTGGAAAGGGTAGCCCATTGGACAACTTGTTCACATTAAGCAAAGGTTCGGGAATGTTGACAATCAGTGCATCCTTTGCAGGCAGTGCGGGAAATAACACTAACTTAGTATCGTTCGGGAAATTCATTTCATTATTAAGTTTCTCTTTTGAGGTAATTGTTGACACTTCATAGGTATGGCCACCATTTGTGTCAACATCCAAATCTCCTACATTGTTCTCTTTATCAGGTTCATCTGAATTTTCTTTGATTTCCCCTGAAAATGATTTGATTTGTTACATTGATCAAGGTAACAGATTAATAGATGTCAAGAATAGCCGGTGGGGCAACCTTTCCTCTCATATTTTTGAATAGACCCTAGGTATTACCTTTAATTTGCTTCCTTAAGCTTTTGATGATAGCACATGCCAGGCCAACACAGGAATAGGCCAGAATTGGTTGAGCGCCATACAGCGCACCACAACCGCCACCAGAATAATTGGTATAGGTTCTGGACATAGTCGAGAATACCAACAGCGCTACCATTGCATAGAATACTGTGCCTGAAAATGAAAACACAATTGCACTGATTCTTGACACAATGAATCATGTTCAGTTGAATTACAGGCAAAATCATAAGTCTTGGCCTTTTTAAGTATCTTATCTTTTTCGGCGTCCTTTTGATTATCATTTTCATCGTTTGATTCTTTATTTCGGTCCGAATTGTCATCGATTTTGATGTTGAGATTACTGGAAGTAGTGCTTCCTCTGCCCTTTCCTATGATTCCTTTCCGATCCGATAAATCATTGGTAGTGTTGTCCCCATCTTTGGACTCTATCTGTCCCATAGTTTCGACCAATTCTTTAGCAAATACTAAATTCATTAAATTCTGTGCCAAAACTCAGTTGAATAGAAGTTTTGATTTTGTTTTCATTCAATTTTCTCGTTTCTAAGCAACTCTTGAATGAAATGTTGATTGAAAAACATTTCCAGTTTTACATTTGCAGTACAATGTTCCTGCATGTTTTTCAATTCAAGTACTGTCTCTCTATTGCTCCCAGTTATTGACTTCACTTGTTGTTGTTTGATCGATGAAATATTAATAAGTTGCTCGTATATTCACATTTAATTGAAAATTCATGTAAATATAGTGTTTATTTTGAGTGAATATTTAAAACACTCTTGGTTAATTATTAATGATGACTAGCGGACATTCACTATTCATCTGGAACAAATTTAGATTGAAATTTTGGCCTTTCATTATTGTTCATGTTGAATTTTCTATCTATTCTGGCATTTCTGGTTTGCATCCTGGCAATGGCATTCCAATTGCAAATCTATTGATTTAGGTTTAGTTTTTTTAGACCTGGGATAATTGATTGTTTTATTCGTAGCAGACTTTCCTTTATGTCTGGCCATTAACCGAGAGATTAGAGCTTTGCTTTCTCTGAGTTCATACAGCAGTTGATTAATTAGTAATAAAAAGCAATTTAATGGGAATTCGTCTCAAGTTATGAAAGCATTTGACAAAATATTTTTGTTGTGCACTCTATTTATATCAACCTTAGTCTTGGAATCGATCCAAAGGCACAACCAATTAAAATGAATGGATTTCTCTCTCTACTCCACTGTATTCTGTGCTGTTCTGTTGAGTTCGCCAACAAATCGATGTGCTTTGGTATCAGCGCTGTTGGGATCGACTCATTCCTTGCTTCGAGTAAATCAATACATATGTGAGACAAAAATATTATCATTTGAGTGCAAAAGCATTTTCTTAAGTCTAAAGCACAGGTAATATGAGTACAAACGGTAATACCGGTGATAATAGCGGCTTAACTAACGGAGTGAATAATGAAAAGGTTGTCATTAATGTTAATCGAGATAACGATCACATTTCCAGCGGAAAGTCCTCTACAAATAAAAGTCTGAATGTAGACAAAAATATCGATCAGAACAAGTGTGCCGACAATCAGGACAATAGTCCAGCAAATAAGTCTTCCAATAGAAATGCCATCAACTTTATGGGTAAGGTGAATTTGTTTTCAATAATTGATCTTGTCAAGTTAGAGTTTTAAGTGCCAGGAAATTATTTTTGCCAATTTTCCAATAGATTTATATATAGATTGGTTTAGAACTTTGATAGTTCTCCAGCAGAATATAAACTAGCAATTTAGCAAGCCAAGCACAAACCAATTTTATACAAATTAGGTTATTTGATCGATTTTTATTCTAGTCAATGGTCTATTGTATGCAGCAAAGTAATATAAGCAATATAGATTCTTTCCTCTTTGGTTTGTATCATGCATGAATAGTTTGAGAAACAATTCTGTTACGCAATAGAATGCGTCTGAGTTATAGCCTTTGGGATGTCTGCAAGATATTGAATTTAATCAAGGTATTGATTCTGAAATGTGACAACAAAATCTAATGGATTATCTTGCTTGAGAGCTTATACCTAGGCATAAATAAAAGTGGAGTTAGATTGAATTTTTCTTTCTGATCCATGTTTATCCCGAAAGACTTTAAGCCAGTTGCATTTATATTCGAACTGCGTATTCCAGACTAGTAGTACGCTGTCTAATGACCCTGCCTTTTCAAAGTCCTAGGTTACTTTATACTGGTATTAATAATATTTTACGGATATTTTGGAAGTTTAATCAGTGAATTGATTACGAACTCAAATAACGTGAAAACAAATGCCAACGAAAATCAAAATCAAACCCAAACTGTAGTTTCAAATCAAAACTCAACAAAACCTGAAACTCAAGACTTGAAAACAAATGACAATAAGTTTTACCGAAACATCACTTCTACAGAACTGATAGTTATTTTATGGATAACTATAATATATGGTTCGGCTCTGCTTTTGTATCTACGGTTCCGAGTGTTGACTCTGGAAAGGGATCCCAACTCCGAAAAGAACAAAAAAAAGGACAGCACTGAAGAACTGAATGTCTTTCTGCAAAGCAATCGCAAGAATAGGCGGTCCTTCAAAGATAAGATCCTTAACAGTGAAGTTAAGGCCAAAGACGAAAGTAATCAACCATTTTGGCAAAAATAATAATAATCACCTCTATGCAAATTGAGAAAGTGCCCTGGATAACCAACACACACAATATTTTCCTAAACTATTTTTCATTATGAAAAATTAGATCATCATGTTAACTAGTTGAATTTTATGCATGTAAATAAAGGATTGATTGAAAATTTGAACCATTTAATAACCTCAAACACACTCTCGTGCGCATCCCTGATATGAATTGTAATCTGGGTTTGAATATAATATTCTATGACTTGAATTGTTTTTCACGTATTATAGGCTTTAAAATTGACTTAATTTGTAAATTGATTTTATTTAAAAATAAATAGATTATTGAATTGAAAAAGAAAATTGGGTCATGGTCATTCTGGGTTTCAAATGTCCAAGATCTATCTGAATCCGAGCGCTGTTTGATTTTTGTCACAAGTCGTGAAATACCAAAGAAATCGATTTCAGTAGACTTGACTTTAAATAAAATATCGATTGTTTCACAATAGAGTGTGACTGAAAATCTGCAAAAAATTTCCACTGTGGGAATTCAGGAATTGTTTGAACTTCAAACAACTTTTATTTGTGCTGATTCTTGGTTTGATCGGTATATTTTGGTTGAGCGCCAAATCAAATCCGATCTACTTTTGAGAGTTTGAAACATAAATGTCATGAAATGTATAAATAGTTTATTAGATTACAAAAGCATTTCTTTAAATAAATATTTTATTCCTTATTTGTAATGCATTTCAAATCATAACTTTCAATATTTTAGACATTTGTTTCTTCAATAGTATGGTTATTGTCCGTACGTTTAAACCCCTCTTTCAGCTCAAGGAATATTATCTGAAGTTAGACTCGATTATAGAACCAGGAATAATTGGGATTTATTACCTTGTGATCAAGCTGAGTTGGCTTGCCCAAAGCTAGCTTGGTGCTCTCAAAGAATGGAGAGTAAGACAAAAATAGCACAGACTATAAAAATGATGTTTTGATTAATAGTCTCATCGATTATTTGATTTCTAAATTTGTCAAAAAAGATGATTGTAGTGACAGACCCATTGTGAGGACTCCCCACCCAGTCCTTGACCTATCAACTGATTGACTGATGATTTGAAAAAGTGGAGTAAAGTTATTGCATTCATATCACATAAGAAGTCAGAGCACATCCTCACTGCCCATACTAATTGGAGGTAAAGCACTGCCATAGCTTTGGTCGTAAATATTTAATCATGCTAAAACCTTTATTCGGTATTGAGTGGAATGGGCAAGGTATTCCAAAATAACTTTTTAAAGCTGAGTTTAGCCCGTCTATAGTCGTGGGCATCACTGGTCGGCACTAATAATGAAATTGTTTTGATTCTCAATATTTTCATAATTCAAATGACTTTTTAATTATTTTTTTTATTTATTTTCAATTCATTATTATTTCATTAATTGAATGCAAATCTGTTTTGGAGTTCAATAAACTGATAGACAATTGTTTTGAATGTTTTTTAACGCAATTTATTATAAATTATTTCAACGATTTGTTTAAAATCAATAAAAATATAATTAAAATATTTCTTCGCTTAAAATATTTGATTCAGTGATTGTTTGGCATAAATTTAAGCGTTCCCTTCAGTATATCCCTGCACTTCTTGAGCTCAGCCAATGCCACCATAGCCTCGTCGTCATGAGATAGCGGCTCTTTGGCCAGCATTCGCTGCAGTACTTCCAAGTGGTCCGACATATGAGCCCAACAATAGTCGATTTTATCGCAAAGTTCATTGTATTCTTGTCTCAATTGATCCGACTCTTCGTCTGCGGGGAAATCAATGGACGAAATGTGTGTCAACTCGTTGTTGACTTTCTTATTGATCGATGACTTCTTCGCCGGACTATTGCTCGCAGTCGACGACTTTCGGCTGACTATATCCATCGTCTGAACTGATAGAGTGGTCGGTCGCTGAGCCGGTTGTCCGTTGCTTTTAGGGGACGTCTTTGATGTTGGCGGTGGAAATGTTGGGGGTTCGCCGCCGCCAGGACTCAGTGTCGGCGCGTTTGGCATCACTAATGAAGAATAGCCGACCGGTTCCGAGTAGTTCTGGTCATTGAAATCAAGTGAAAAGCAATTATTAAAAAAATTAGAGATTTTTAGTCAAATATTTGAAACCAAATCTAAAAACTATTTTATCGAAAACTCATTTCAAATAAAATGCAAAAAAAAATAAATAAAAATAAAATTTTGAATAATTTTTTGGGAAATGAGATAAAACTCGACATAATTTTGAACAAACGTTGAATTCATGAAAATAATTGAAAAGATAATTAGTTTTCTGTACCACAGGGTCTCTGATATGAAGTGCCAAATGTATAATGTAATGGATGTCTGGCACAGACGGGTATCTCATTAAATGGTAGAGACATTGAGCGTAATCGGAGACCAGAAGCAGTTTTTTGATGACTAATAGCATTGCGGCAAAAATATAGTCACATAAAGCAAACCCGTCGGCAAATATGGCGTCCCATACGACCAGCAGGTCCTGCATTTGAAACTCGCGGCCAAAGAGTAATCGCATCCATCGGATGCCATAGATTTGAGGCGCGATTTCCATCGACACCAAGTGGTGGTAGAGCTCATAGTCCTGGCGGCGGACTATCTGTTCGTTAATCATCTTTAGTTTGACCCCTAATACTGAATACAAATTAGTTTCTGACGGCGCGGAGAACGGCTCCAAATTCAGTGATTCCGGCTATAAGTCGGGTCAAAATGCATTTGTTATTCAATTATGGAGAGAAAGGTGTGTCTGTGTGGGACAGGACCATAAAAATACTTGATTCAAGTGATAACTTGTTTGTGTCAGACGTGAGAAGAGCACAAAATTATTATTTCAAATGTAAAATACTTTTCCTGATTTGATTGATATGCGCAAGCATTTTATCGATTGTCCGCTTTTAACTAAATTAGCAAGGTGATATGCAATCAGATATTTCTTTAAAGAAACTCATTTTGTCATTTGGAGTGGAATTTAAGGCTATCTAGAAGGAAGTAGTTAGCAAGATACATCTTGGCTATCATTGCAATAAAATTTTAGATTAGGTTAAGATTTTTTTTCATTCTGTGCGAACGCAACGACTGATTTACAACTGGTTTTCAAATTAATTTTTTTATTGTCTGAAAGTTTTTCAGAGATTTTCTTCACTTTTCAAATATTTTTGTATTTATTCATTAAAAACAAAATTATTCGCATAAAAAGTACTGATGTTTTGCTTGCTATCAAAGAGCTCTTCCTATTTATCATGTCTTTGCTGAAAGCTATCTTATAATAGAAAAATAAAATGCATTCTTAACGGCCAGAGTTGAGCACTCTTTTCAATAGTGGAAACCACCCGGAACACTACTGAAATCACAAACTTGGCCTTAATTTAAGCGTGGTAGGCTGAGCTAACACAATGAATAGTGAAAGGGAGTCTCAGTTATATTGATTTTATGAGTTTTTTTTGTTGGACTCCCCTCTGGTTCTCACTGATGATAATGTACTCAAAAAAACAATATTTTTTATAATACAGCGATTGATATGAAAGAAGAGTTTGTTTGGTATTCAAAGCAGAATATGATTTCGTGAAGAGAAAGGTTTTCTTTGCTCTGAATAATAGTTAATAATTTGTAAGAAACTTAATATTAAATTCTTATCATTAGATCTGACATAAAAAAAAGTATTGATATCTCAACAAATGTTATCCTGGATTACAGTTCTCGTGAAATATTGTTTAGTCTTTTCGTGAAATTTTGATTATTTGGAAACAAATTGATTTTTTTGCTGAAAAAATGTTTTTGAAATTCATATCAATAGTAAGTAAACGAAATTTTAATTCAATTTTTTATTCGTTTTTCTTTTGATATTCAATTAGATATTGATTTTTGTGATGTTTCTCAACATTTGTTACGCAAACTACGGCTCGACTATTGATTTGAGGGCTGGCTTTAGATTGAAAACTAGCGAACTGTCCACTGAAATCATCCATCGGTTCAATGATAGACACAATTATTTTCATCACTTTTTGCTTATATTTCTAATAATCGACTTAATTGTGAGCTTACTTTGGTTTGAATAGAGTGGTTGTCATACCAGGACTCGACCCTTTCCATCACCGCACAGAATAAGAAGTATGAGTCGTGTTCTATGAACTTGGGGTCCATTAATATTTTGATCTCTTCTCTGATGAAAATCAAAGACAAGACAATTGAGTGAATATTTTCGTTGAAAAAGTTATTCAAAACATTCAGTTTTGAGACTAAAATCTAATTAAAAATCAAAATAAAATCAATAAAAACCTTATTTTGATTTGAAAACCACTGAATAGTTTTGGAATTTGTTTTATATTTAAGTCATTATTAAATTAGTTTTGTTTTTGTTATTTGTTTTGAGATTTTTGTTTGTTTTTCGAGTTTTTTAATGATTTTCAATGAATTGAATGAATGGTTAGATTTCATGCAAATTAAACAAAAAAATAATATTAGATTCAGTTCTGAGTGGAAAGGAATGGCATTTAATACTCAATGAGTCCGATCTCTTCTGCGTGAAGGAATGTCTGGTGATCACAATGGATAACAAAGAGTAACGGCGCCAACAGCTCATGCATTCCCTTTCATTGATGAAATATTTCATTAATTTTAAAATTTTATCAAATTTTTGACATTTCAGTGATGGGCAGAGGATAGGCATCAAATTGCTGCTTATCAAGCTAATCTCCTACTATAGCAGAGGTAGAAATGCATGAAAAACTAACTGGGTTGGGTCAAAATTCAATTAAAAGTTGTTGACTAGATGATTTGAGGGTTAGAACCAATGTAAACCTATGCCCATCACTGTAATGGTTAAAGTATTTACTTGTTTATAATCGATGGCAGGGTTTTCACGGGCAAAATGGAACAGAATATTAGTCATAACGGACTGTATTTGCGGTAATTGAAAAAAGTCTATTTCGGGAAACGTTCGGATCACGTCCTGTGATATCCGTGACCTGAGCTCACTATCAGTGAAGTATAGATTCCATTGACTCTAGAATTCAAACAATCAATAGTTGAGTTGAATTTGTGAATACCAGTGCATTCTCTGAGACCACTCACAGCCTCGTCCTGTGAAAGGGGATTATCTGTTCCACGATTATTATCAGTCTTCGTCTGTTCCTCTGAACATGTCTTCACATCTCTGGGATCTCTATTATATTTATCGCAAATTATCTCATATTTGACCCGAAATTCGTTTGTTTTCGCTATTCTTTCGTCTGTGGTTTCGGGCAGACATTCGAGGAATACCTATCATGGGTTTGAAAATCAATTACTTTGATGGATGAATCAACGAATTTTCAAATTAGTTCTTAGCAATAATCTAATGATTTGCTTAAATTCGAGATTTTATGGAAATTTCCACTAATTTTGATGAAAAAAACATTTCAATAAATAATAATCAATGAAAACATTGAATGAGATTTGAGTTAAATCTGAGACAAACAATGATATCATTTATGTCTTTAATGTAATCAAAGTCTCAAAAAATTGATAATAATGTTTGAAAAATGAGTAATTCATTGAAAAAGAATCTGATATCAAAATATAATTACATCTTGGATATTCAATACAATTCCTTAATAACTTATGAATCGTTAGAAACTTGAGGCCTGACCTGAGAACAGGTAGATATCGAATGACAGGTATATAGGAATCATTTGATAAAACCAATTATGAAGACAAAAATAATTACTCTTGCAGTTTATATATTCAACAACCAGGATATAGAGGAATATCAGGTGAAATTCATTAATTGATAAAAAATATCTTTTTATAGACTAAACAACTCTAATGTTTATAAATTTCACAATAATTTGGTTCTGAATAAATATCAGTAGGTTTTGTTGAAAAAGTGGGCGGATTTATAGTCACAATGGAATTTTAAATTACATTTCACTAAATCCTAGGTTAAAAGAATATTGAAAAAGTAAAAAACAAAATAAAAAAAAGTGCGTCAGCCGGGAGTCGAACCCGGATCAACTGCTTGGAAGGCAGCTATGCTGACCGTTATACCACTGACGCCTTCATATAAACTTCAAGTATAAGCACTGAATTTGTGTTAAATTTCATTGAATTCATTGCTATCTTATCATTGAATCTCTTGTTTTGAAAGTTTGATTTTTGTTTGTTTTAAACTTTAGATTTGATTCAATCGCTTCTGACTTACTCTCCAACACAATGAACGGAATCGACAGCTCCTGAGTCCGCTCTCAAGTGCTGTTTGACGGATGTTTTTATTGCCTTCTTTTGAATGAAATATTGATAGATATTCTTCGCTGTAATCGAGGAGAAATTGCAATTGAAAGTAACATGCTCAAAAATTAGAGTTAACTTGACATACATGTAGTAGTTATTACTGATTTGATCCTCAAT
This sequence comes from Edwardzetes edwardsi, assembly GCA_034693445.1. Taxonomy (NCBI): domain Eukaryota; kingdom Metazoa; phylum Arthropoda; class Arachnida; order Sarcoptiformes; family Ceratozetidae; genus Edwardzetes; species Edwardzetes edwardsi. The sequence goes on along the minus strand of JAQFXL010000931.1, from coordinate 2,400 downwards.
TGATCTGTCGATCAGCACTTCTTCGGCCGATTCAATGATAGAGAAGTCGTCTTCAGTACTGAGGGTTTCACTCATTTTAATCACAATTATTGGAGATATTATTTATAAAACAAATTCAAAAACAATTAAAAACTTTAAACAAATGAATGACTAATGAAATGAATGATTGGTTTCTCAAATAATTTTCATTCAATCGACTGATTTGTAGTCAAAACTATCGATAATTAACTAAAATTTGTGTCAAAACCAATTGATTAACGAAAATATGTTTTCAAACACAGTCTTCACTAATGTTTATAATAAATAAAAATAACATTTATTTCACTTTTTCAGCGATAAAAACAAAAGTCTTAAACATATTTCGCGTATCGTTTCGTTCAATGAATTTATTAAATGTTTTATTTATCGCTTCATTTAAAAGCCCACAAAAAACATATGTTTTCACGCGTTTCTGTTGATTATTAGCGTTTGTTTTAATGGGGTTTTATGAATGAATAATACATTTGATTTGTACGCAAGTTATGAATGAAAAAGTAGTGCAAAAATAACGCTTCAATTTGCTGAAAGTGATGGTAAAATTCCATTGTTGCTCAATCATCCAATAAATATCGAATTTATCAATGTCATTCTTTCATCTCAGACTCTAACCTTGGGTTTTTATGTAAGTGGCAAGCTAAGTGCACGAATTTTTAGAAGTTCAAGGACAAATCTTCGGAATGTTTGAGTTTAAATTGCAAAGATGATCTGAAAACTTGTTTGATACAAATTGTTTTATTGATTTTTTATACTAGTTCACGGAATCCAAGCTCAATTATATGATAGTTTCAAGACCTTGCTCATCATAAACTAAGTTTGATTAATTGCAAAACTGTTTATGATTAATGAAATCGTTGAAAGAGTGTCTTATTTCAAATGTTTCACCAATTGATTAATTGACCATCATACTGATTATCATGCAAATTCATCAACATTAGTCATGCAACTAAACAGTTTATTCATTACTAAATGATCTGGAATAAATCTATTCAACTTGGACTAATCAAAATAGGTTAGAATTGTGCTGAGAAATAAATTTATCGCTATTTCAATCGATATATGAGCAAGGCAAAAAAACTATAGATTGGTCTTAATTCTGGATTATTATTCAAAATAATCTTGCAATTAATTTGTGGTCAAATTGTTTGATAACGTTATTGATTGTAAAGAAAGTGATTTCATAACAAAACTTATGTAATGTTTACTATAAATTCAAATCTAAGGAAATATTTTGCGTAAATAAAATCATTAAGAAAATGAACTCGAGTTTAATCCACGAGCTTTTCAATGGCCTAATCCATGGAAACAGAGGCGCTCTGTCCCGTGGCATCACCATGGTCGAGTCTAAGAAGCCCGTGTGTCGGGAACTGCTTCATATGGTTAACCAGCATAATATCAAAACCCGGCCGAAGTCTGTGCGGATAGGCATCAGTGGCGGACCCGGTTCTGGGAAATCCACTTTCATTGAGTCGTTTGGTATGAATCTGATCGAGAAGTACAACAAAAAGGTTGCCGTTCTGGCCGTTGACCCCTCCTCTGCAATATACGGCGGCTCTATTCTAGCCGACAAGACCCGAATGTTTCACTTGTCTCGCCATCCGAACGCATTTATTAGGCCGTCCCCTAGTAGTGGCCATTTGGGAGGCGTTACTCAAAGCACCGGTAGGTCTATAACTGAACAGTTTTGGTCAGTTATCTAAATGTTGTTTATGTCTATCCTTAGGGAACGCTATATCTCTGTGTGAGAGCGCCGGCTATGAAGTGATACTAATAGAGACGGTAGGCGTCGGTCAGAGCGAGTATGAAGTGTCCTATTTGTGTGATCTGATGGCACTTCTTGTAGCGCCGTCGGGAGGCGACGAACTGCAGGCCATTAAGAAAGGAATCGTCGAAATGGCAAACATTATAGTCGTGACCAAATCGGACGGAGATCTGGTCAAACACGCCCGCAAAATGTCCGCCGAAATAACGTCGGCCACAAAGTTTGTGAATTTCGGCGAAAAACCGGTCGTTAAGCGATGTTCGGCCTTCACTAAGGAAGGCATTGATGAGGTCTGGACTGAAATGCAAGAACTGGTCAAATGTGAAGACAAGAAGTTAGAAAAACGGAAGGAACAGAGGGTCCGACTCTTGAGGATTGGTTTAATTAATGAGTTTTTAAGTGAAATCAAACGAAGGATTCCTTTAGAAAGCTATGAGAATATGTTGAGAACGGATCAGACGGTTATTGTCGAAGACCTCATTGAGAAGATATTCGATGAATATGTGGTCAAAAGTTTTCACGAATCGGAACTCAAAGGGATTTGAGACTAACTTTTGGTTAAATTTCAAGTTTTGATCACTTTTTTGACATTTTATTGAAAA